>JBBMKC010202206.1:0-13937 GCA_037834085.1 Bipalium vagum | reverse complement strand
ATATTTGCTTTCCTTTTTTCACTGCATTACCTTGAAATTTATAACTAAAGTTATAAAAATATAGAAGCAATAGAAGAATATTATATATATATAGAAGAATATAATAGCAACCATGCAACTCATATTTTTGGCTGACTAAAATGTGATCAAATTTAAATTGAAAAAATGGAATTTTTTTCTATATAATTCGTAATGTTTTTCTATATATTTTGAATATTTTTCTATATATTTATGCATAAACCTGTAATTATTAAGATTTATCAAAATTTATAATATCTCAAGTTGTTTTAATAATCATTTAATAATTTATCGTTTTTTAAATTCAAAACTGTTGAAATGAATAAAGAATTATTGGATGATGAGTAAGTTTATGTCTTTATCATTATTGTATTTCTTAAGAAAAAAGTTATAAAAACTTATTTGTTACATTTTCTAGGATTGAATTTCCAGATGACATTATTTCATTTTGTTAGTTTTTTCTTTTATCTTGAATAAGAGTTAATAAAAAAATCAAGTAAAAGTTAAATATCCCAAAGCCTATACTGATCAAGAAAAGGCTGTTTTAAAACAAACTGAGCAGTTGGTTGAAGAAGTTTTGATATTTTACCTTTCTGATTAGTTTATATGTTTATTTATTTAAAACAGAAAAAAGAATTAAAGGATATTATCTCGAAGAAAAGAGAACAAGCTAAATTTAAGTCTTTACCAGGTAAAATAATTTGAAGTAAAAAGGTTATTGTTTATGGTCTTAGTAAATATAATTCCCAGCGAAGAAGCAAAAGAAAAAGCAATCAAACTCGTTCAAGATGGTACCTTACTCCTAACTCCCAAAACCAAGACAATTGTATATTTTCATTTAATAATTATTTCTTAGTTTTTATTAATGTATTATTAAATTAATAATTTAATTATTAATTAATTAATTATTAGTATTATTTATTAATTTCATTTAATGTAAAATATTTTTATTAAAATTATAAAACCGAAAATTGGTCACGATTCTGTCTTTTGAAAGATTTATTAATTTTAATTGTGCATTAAATAGTATTAACAAAATATTCCATTCGATAAAATTACTTTTATTGATTTAAAATTAATTCAATATCTTATTCTAAATTATTAAATCAAATGTGAAGAAATATATTTAAAATGGCTCATGGAGCTTTCAAAGTTAAATTGTGGATTTACAATTGAAAATACTCAGGAATTGGATGAGCCAACAGTCGAAAGTCATCATTCTAACGTTGGATTGTCGTCTCAGGTGATTTTTTGGTTCAGCATTTCGGCTTTGTGAACAATGATTTTTTAAAGAAACCAAAATCTCGTCCAAACGACGAAAGCAAGAAAATCGATAATCAAAATCTCCCATCAAAAGCTCCTACGCCATTGAATTCCAGTAAAATCGCTTTTGTATCAGCAGGATATGCATTCAATGAAGAAGAACAGACTTATCATAAGAAGACTGACGATGGTCACGATCAAAATCTCAAGCGATCGATATCGTTAAACTCTTCCGTTGAATTGAGCTCGAAAAGAAATCGAACCGTTTCCAATGACAATTCAGACTGTGACGAAGGCTACAGACCGAGCTTTTCAGAAAGAAGCGTTTCAAGCACTTCCGAATCGAGAGGAGCGATGTCAAACGGTTCTGCATTGCGATTTTGTGGCCATAATATGCGTGAAGATTTCGTACGACAAATTGTAGAACCGTATGGGTCGATTTTGTCGTTGGAAGTAGAGGAGAGATGCGAGTAAATTATTGATTTATGTGTGAGAGAGAAAGGGTGGAGAATTTTAGAAAATTTTATCCATTTTCCTTACAGGAATTCGTCTAATGTCGTTGTGACTCTTGAAAGCTCAGAAGCCGCCAGACTAGCAAAAGAAGCAGTAAGAAGATCGATTTTTTGTGTGGAAATCGTTAAGCGACGGATTTGTGTTTGTTCAGCTCGATTCGCAATTTATAGATGGGCGCGTTGTCAATGTCTACTTCAAACGAGGAGGTGGCGGTGAGTTTTCACAACGGCGTCCATTCCGCCGACGTCGTGGACGAACCGATTCGGCTCGGCTGTCGGAATCCGGGGCGGGAAGACGCGGAGGCGGGCGATATCGATTTCCAAGAAACGATGCTTTTTCGCAGCCAACGGAATACGATAACGTTCTGCCATCCCATTTCTATAGCTCTGGAACGGAATATGACAACAATGTTACCAATCGCAAAACGAGATGGAGTATTTCCGATGAAGGCGACGTTTCAGAACAGCGAGGCGCAATCGGTGACAAAACTTCCAATTTGTCGTCGGGATCATCGAAGACCCAACCTGAGCGATTATTGGTGCAGTATAACGATTTGGATCCGATCTAAACTTATTTTTTCGTTTTTGTCATTAATAAAATGTATAAATATCGATTTTTATTTTTGATTTTTTTCTGATTGACATTTTTTATTTGAAAGTGAAATTTTAAAAATCGTTAGTTTTGTAAAAATTAAAAATATTTAAATATTGATTAATTCTAATTGATTTTATTATTTTAGATGTGGAAAAATTTTTCTTTTGTCCGTAATAAGGTCCGTTTTACACAGTTAACTCGATTCAGGAACATTGGTCATAGAAACCCTTTGAGTGTCACTCAACCTTTGGTGATTTATGAGGCACCGATAAAAGATGTTTCTTATTACAAGTTTCGTTTGTTAATTTGCTTTTTCATAATTAAAAACTCAATTAATAATTTCAAAGTATTTTAGTGGTGAAAGATTTTTTTATAAGTATTATATAATAATGATTTAATATCAACATTTTAAATTATTTTCTTAAATAAGCTTAATACTTTT
This sequence comes from Bipalium vagum, assembly GCA_037834085.1. Lineage (NCBI taxonomy): Eukaryota > Metazoa > Platyhelminthes > Tricladida > Geoplanidae > Bipalium > Bipalium vagum. The sequence continues at coordinate 11,107 of JBBMKC010202206.1, read as the reverse complement.
GAATTTTGTAAAATCAATTTTAAATTAAATTTCTACAAGTCTATTTAAAATTCAATAAAAAATTGGTTGAAAATTTCGATATTATTTATGGGATATTAACGAATATAAATAATTTTATTATTATTATTTCATGTATTATTTGAGTGGAAGTGATTTTTGGGTGGCCAATATTGATTGATGAATTTTAATTATCGTGATCGTCACTTAATTAAATTTTGGAAGATTTGAATTTTCGAATAATTAAGAAAAATATTTTTTTAATATTATAACTTCAAGGAAGTTTATTTAATATTTTGAACCAATGGATCTCATTTCATTTAGATGTCACTCAGTTGGTATTCATAAATTATAAATTTAATCAATGTATTAATAAAAGTAAAATCAATATTTGTTAATGTTATTTAAAATATTAAAGAGATGCTACCAATAATGCTTTAGATAAATGAAGTCCTATCAGCTTGAAATAAACTTGTTTATTTAAAAATCTTATTTTCTGATAATGATAAATGCACAGTACACAATGGAAAAAAACATTTGCAAATCAATCAAAGCAGATGAAGATTTAGGATAAGACTGTCGATTATTAATTTTCCTTAGAAAATGGTCGTTCTTTGAAAGTCTCATCATGCCATGCTACAATCATACTTATCTGATGTTAAGTAAGGTACCCTTAACTTCAATAATAACAATGACGGCGTGTTGCCTGAACTAAACTTCTAATCATATAAAATAATTCATGCTTATTGGTAAAGACTCACTCAAAATTATAGATTCCATAATTGGAGAATGGATCATTGTGAAAATCAACGAAGATTGGAAAACATGGACATATAATAGATTGGATCCGGATCGTCGGAAGCAAAAGTAATGAAAAATATCATCGAAAAATACGTATAACCAGGATCAATAATTCACATAGATATATAGAGATAATATTCTGAGATAAATGACAATGACAAAAATTCTTTATAAAATTCTGAATTAATAAAATAAATCTTTAATTTTAAAATTTTCACACCCAAGTCCATCATTGATTTAAATAAACAACCAAATTACCTTTAACGTTTAATTCAAAATTTCAAACAATTGTTATTTTTCGTTTCTCTGGAACATGGAATAATAATTTCAAAAGTATATGGATAATGATTTCAGTGAATTATAATTTATGGATTTTTTATTTGATTTTCTAATGATTAAATAATTTAATTTTCACCGATTTATATAAAATTTAGATTTTATAAAGTGTTTCTAATTTCAAAAATACATTAACGGGTCTAATGGATTATTTATAAAACTATTCTATATTTCTGCCATTTTATAGACGAATTGGATATTTATGCATGGGGTTGACATTTGTTAGCGGCGTTCTGTCATACAATTCGTGGAAATTATACAGATCTCTCACTGAACAGGCCTCTAAATGGGTCAAAAGATTTTCACTGTTCGTACCTTTTGCTACTTGTATACCAGGTATTTGAAAGAATTTTTGTAAAGGATTTTATTTAAATATTTCATAAATAGAAATAAGTTTGAACATTTTCACTGTTATTGGGTTTTTATAAAAAAATTTATTCTTAATAATGATCGTTATAAAGTAACATTAGTGTACTATACAATGTTTGAAGTTTCAATTTTTTGAGAAACAAATTTTTTAAAGACTAATTTTCTGAAAAATTTTTTTTGAATTTTTAATTTATGAAAAACTTAAAATGAAAAAAAATAAAAGAACAAATTTTTTGAAAAAGTTTTATTCAATAAATATAAACATTCAATAAGGTTGTATAGTTACATGAAACCTAATAATTCGATAATACCTAATTCCTCATTTGCAAACATTTCTTTTAGTCTAAATAAGACTAGCATCAGTTTCATCATGTTTTTTCTTTCTTGGTATTATAATATCCAACATTTTGTTATCCAGGTAATTTCCAAAATTAGAGAACAATCTAAATGGACAAATTATTCTTCATGACAAAGCCAGATCTCATATGTCCTGTCAACCCGTCGATAACGCAGTAACTAAAAATGTTGAACTGACTTATCAGATCGAAATCATCAAAAATAAATTATGTGGTGAGCGTTCTTCACTTGAGATATTTTTCTCTAAAGTCTTAACTTCCGAATAGATAAAATGCTTCGAAAACTAGTTCGTTGTGTGCAAGTGTGTTGAGTTTTCAGGTGATTTTGAAAAAAATTGATGTTTTTTTCAATCACCAGATTTCAAAAGCTTTCATAGCAGCCAACTTATGTCGTTTTCTATTCTCATTTCACTTGAGTCTACATTGTTTATACATTATATTATATTAATTGATCAAAAGTTGTAAAGAAATGTTCGGTATCCTGAATAAAAATGTTAAATTATTGATTGTATTTTCTTAATATAGGAAATCAATAAAGGAGAATCATTTGGATATAACAAAAAGCATTGGAACGAAGTTAAGCTGCTGAAATTCACATATTTCAAAATAGCGCTTTTTTGAATTAAATTGGGTTTTATAAATTACAAATCTTTAATTTCTGTATTTTCTTGAATTCGATGATAATTTTTAGATCTACAATTAATTATGAGTCCGGCCTTTTAAAGTAAAGTAAGAGACTTTTTAAAAGTTTTATATGAAAAAATTTATTCGAAATATGTACCGTTGGTAACGATGATCGCAACCAATCTCTCAGACAACGAATGAATTTAACAAAAATGAACTCCGAGCCTAAGAAATCAAATTGTCTAAATCTCCCTATGTCCAATCCTCTATTCTCTTCCAGATCACATTAGATAACACCAGTTACACAACATAAATTTTGAATCATGGACATCACCCGAAAAGTCATTTTTCGTCTGTCAAGACAGATCCATCTTAGTTTCTGAAGAAAGTATTCACACATTATTGTTCGATGTTCATCATCAGTTTCGTCAATTTGTGTAATAGTGAATTTCTTAATTTTTTCTAATCATTCCCATTCCTTACGTACATTCCTTGATCATATTTCATGTGCAGCACGATTCTTCATTTCCGATTCTTTTGTTGATCTACCATGATCTTTGTCCTTTGGTATGATAATTTCCATCTTGAAATCACTCAAACCAATCCTTGTATGCCTTAGTAGAAGGAGCATACTCAACGTAAGTTCTTACAAAAAGTTGCAGTTTTTCGGTAATATAATGACTTCCAACAACCCTTGTTTTAACTGAGAATAAGTTGGCACTTTTGAAATTATGTATTATTTAAACAATAGAGACAATCAATAATATTTGACTTTTAATGTTACAATATTTCAAGTTAAATTTTTAGTCCTGTCTTTGTAAAAGTCACCCACAAACATTCCTGTACATATTATATTAATTATAAAATATCGGTTGTAAAAAAATCAATTTGAAATTGAAAAATCAATAAAGTTATAAAGAATTTCCTTAAAAAGAAAAGTATTTTTTCCATTGTAAAAACCACTCAAACATTTATTGTGAATAAAACAGGTATCTTTGCTCTTGGATTTGGTGCAATTTATCCCAACCGAATCGTTCGAGCCGTGACCTTGTTGCCACAGTCACGAGCTGTTTTCAATTTCTATGGAATTTTCGGAAGGTATTCCGACTCGGCGATGTTAGTCAATATCAACGACATGGATGTGGTGAATGTTAAAGAAGGAAATATTTACTGCACAATTGCCGGTCGGCCATTTAAGTTCGTTTTAAACTGTACCAATGCCAAGTTCCCGTCTCCGGATCATTTCAACAATGTCTTTACGATGAATAAAAAGTTTTAAAATACTTTTCCGTTTTTTATTTATTAATTTTTTGAAAGATTTCATTTCAGTTTTAAAAAATTATTATTTATTTATTTCAAAGTATTTAATTAAATTTTGATATTGGCTTGTCAAGAAAGTAATGTCGTATTTTGTGTGGAAATGCTTCATAAATATTAAAAATATAAATTTTCCGCGATTTATATAACCATCTTTCAGGTTGCAATCGATCCCAGTCGAATAAAACTACTCAAATTTTGATAATAAAAATTTAACATAATTCGTTCTAAATGATTTTTTAGAAAATTTTGAAATAGCTGAAAGTCATATGGATCAATGTTTGGTCTACATGGTAGTTGTATAAAAATTTCTCAATGTGGTTCCATCAATTTTTTCTTTGGCTGTCATTGTGTTCAGGCGTTATTGTGTTTTGATAAGATTGTGAGGAATCATATACAGAATTTTTGAATGTATCTTAGGATCTTTATATTATTTTTAATGACTGCGGTTTTGTTTGTGCAAGTAATTTTTAAAAAACATTGTCATCAACGGATGTCGAGCGTCCAATGCATGGACTATCCTTTAATTTGAAATTCTTTTCGAAAAATAGCAAGCCATCTTTGAACTTTCATCTGTTTTCAAATAACAAACAATTTTTAGCTGCTAAAATTGTATTACTATCTTGGAACTCGTAAAGTATATAGTTTTACATATTTTAGATCCGATAAGTAGAACAAACACGAAGAAATGGAAAAACTGCAGTTTACTTGAAGCGCTATTTATGAATTTGATATAAAGAAAATATTTTATAACAAGATTTGAAAGTATTCAATTTGCAGTGCCTTTTAAAATAAAATGTTGCTTTCTTTCATACAATGTTACTGGCTTAAATTGACTTATAAACACTTGATTTAAATTATAAGACTAATTTCAATAAGATCTTGAGAACTATATAACTGGGATTTTATTCTTATCGAACGATTATGTCTTCTCACATGTCCAAATCAATTCAGGATTTGTATTTTTGTCTTTGAACAACAGTTAGAAAAACTCCACCAGCCCAATTTGTTGGGTTTACCTAAGATATCTCCTCGGGGAAATATTACTAAGAAAAATCATAAAAAAGAGTAGAAATAATAATAATATTATTATTAATATTAATTAAAACTTGAAAACCAATTTAAAATTCCCAGGAATTTTTATTTCAGAAATACTGAAAAAAAAACAACTCTCCAAAAACAATTTTTATTTTTAAAGAAGTCTAAAAGGGGTATTTTATAAATAATAATGATCATCATAAAATAATTATTAGGGAATTTTAATAAAATTTTTAGGATTTTAAGTACGATTTTGAGAATATCTCAAGAATATTTCCCAGATGAAGATCAGCCCTAAACAGTATATAAGCAAAGGGATTCCTGTAAATTTTCACCCCCCCCCCTCAGAGAACATAGTTTAAAGATTCAGATCTATGAAAAATATAAAGGAAACAGATTCAGATAGATTAGTACAAATTTAAGGATACAAAACCCGTGCCCAAATCAAGTATTATTATCTTTCATTCCATAATCTGACTATGCTTAAAAATCCCCATCAGCGAGTTATCGGTGAGCAATCGTTCGGGCTCAGACGATAACTCGAGAGTTTTAACCCAAGACAATCGTAATTTTTTTATTCTTTTGTAAGAGTAATTATAAAAGTATTATTTTGTTTTAATCGTATATGTTATTAACTTTTGATTATATTTGATTATTACTGATAGTAATTGATTAAACATTTAATTCATTCTTTATTGTTGTGTTGTGATAAGAGAGTGTGAGGTTGGTGTAACATTGCGGACATTAATTGTGATCTCACACTATTGCTTATCTTTTGTATTTCCGTGTATTTTTGTGTTTGTGTGGTATAAATACAAGTGTTGCTTTACTGATTGCTTTTATTTGTACCACCTAAGAGTTGGAGTCAGGTATAAATTTGATACACTAAATAGTGAACAAATTTATCGAAGAAAATTTTTGTAAAAGTATTACCGATTTCAAATTTGAAATATGTGCAAAACTTCTGTGAGAACTTACCGAATTTTAATAGGACTTTCTTTATATAAGAATAATATATATAATAATTTTAATTTTAAAAAATTGAAAATTTTAAAATTTTGGAAAAGCAATATATCAAAATATTAATGCCGTCGAGATAATGATATATTGTCTCATTAATTATTATTTCCTGAAAGAAGATATGTCTTGCTGTGGGGACTATAAATTTATTTTTATTGAATTATTTTCTCTACTAACTTTATCTCGGCGTGGAGTTAGGATTAATAACTATTAAGGTTGATAGCCGTCTCAAAGCGTAGGTATCTTGTAAACCAATCTCTACGACTTTATAAAGAGACTGCTATTCCAGAAAGCTACCCAGAAAATAAAATAGAAAAATATTTTTCAGTTGAGGACATGAAGTTATATTTCCAAAGTTATTCGAGTTGGATACATTGCCGATTTCCTAAGATATTCGTTTAGGATACATTGCAAATTCCCGAAGTCACTCGTTAAATATATATTGCCGAAGCATTGCAAAAGATTCCAGTAATTTTTTTTAATCCGTGATGATAGACATGAAAAAGAATTTACCACATGTGACCCAGCGAGTTTGGGAATCTCCAGATGACATGAAAAGGACATAACGAACGATCCGAGGATCCCTTTTCATTTCTGGTGAGGTTGTCATATATTACCTTTTAATTTCTATTTTTCTTTTCGTGATTTCCTTTTAGTTATTATTCGTAACATTTATCATAAATTATTATAGCTTCATATGCATTTGTGTTAACGATTGTTTTTGAGTTGATTTATTTATTTAGATATTGAATCGATTTTGCTTTTAACTACAGGGTTGTGTATTTATGTCGATTGTATCAGGTTTTGTTGAAAGATTTCATTAAGTTTTATTGTAATTTTTTTATTCAATTTAGGGTGCGGATAAGGTTTTATTGTGGGAGTTTTGATTCAAATTGAGTTTAAATTTGTATAGCTACAATAGTAAAACAAACACAACATTTAAGAATGAGGAGTTATTGATTTCGAGCGAAAATTACTTATTTCTGTTTAACATATATAGTAACAAATATTTTCTGTATAGTTTCCGACCTTCAATTTTATTATGAAAATATAGTTTTCTTTTATTTTATGTGCATAATTTTATGTAAGTAATTTTTTAGATATTTAGATGATTTCTTTTATATTGGTATTACTGTACGATGTTATAAAATGCTTATCCTGAAATAGATATTTCGTATTTTAAAAATCTTGAATGAGAATTTTCTTAATTTAATATTATTAATTTAATATTTAATTTTATCTTGAAAGTACGATAATAGCAAAGAAATTTAAAATACAATCAAATATAAATTAATATTTTAATTACACAATAATTTTTCAGTCATGAATTATTTTCGAAAATAAATAGGTGAATATCAAAGTGAAGATTCTTGTTAAAATGCATTAAATAAAATTGTTTCTAATTTCGAATTTCCAAAATTGCATTTTGATTTTAGTACATCAATTAATTTTGTATTTTAATATTATTACAATGTCATTTACAATTTTAGGAAAAAGAATCGAAATATGTTGCGAATTTCCCTTTCCAGTCCATTTTTTAATACTCGCTTGTTATCAACTACATCCTATTCATTTCAAAAAACTACGACAATCAAAATCGGTAATGTCACTAAGAAAATCGAAAAGCCACTCAACCCTGAGCTAGTACCAAACAAATATTTGTCCTCAAAACCCAGCCCAACCGAAGTGAAGCATTTACAATGGATGTTACAAAAAGACATTCTTGGTCAAGACATTTTTCTTATTGGTCCACCTGGATCATATCGACGCAAACTGGCCATGTCTTTTGCCGAATTAACGCAACGGGAAATCGAACATGTTCAATTATCGCGCGACACAACAGAATCCGACCTGAAACAACGACGGGAAATCATCGAAAACAATGCCGTCTACATCGACCAGGCCTCAATGCGAGCAGCGACTCGAGGACGAATTTTAATTCTCGATGGATTGGAGAAGGCCGAGAGGAACGTTCTACCGATATTGAACAATCTCCTGGAGAACCGTGAGATGCAATTGGATGATGGACGATTCCTAATGCGCGCCGCCCTCTATGACGACTTGCTAGCCAAATACGATCGTCGAGATCTAGATCGATGGCGTTTCGTGCGTTGCCATGACCGGTTTCGCGTCATTGCTCTAGGTCTACCAGTTCCTCAGTTCCCTGGTAACCCTTTGGATCCACCGCTACGGTCCCGGTTCCAGTCACGATTTGTGGTACCATCCTCCGGGTTGTCATATGAGGAATCGATTGAAACTTTGAGGAAACTATTCCATCAGATCCCAATCGATCAAATCACACGAATTATGTCTTTTATTTATACCGTGGCCAATGGAAACGATAATGGAGATATTCCTTTCTTTCCTTGGGACAACGTCATCTCAACTGTGGGACTGTTAAACCACTGGCCGCAAGTCGATGAACATCAAGTGATTGAGCGAATTTATCCTTTTTCGATACTGGCCAATGAAATTGGAATGAAAATAATCAATGATTTAATTGACAAATTCAAATTGAAATCATTGAAAAAAGTCAATAGGAAAAGTAGCTGGACATTCAGCAGCACATCTCAACCGATTTTCGCTGACTCGGTCGATCTTCACAATCGATCGACAGACGACTGTCGACAATCGCCCACTATCGTCATGACGACTGGTATGCGAGACCTGGTCGATCAGATTGCGTTGACGCATTCTGAATTGGGGGATTTTTGTTTGATTGGACCCCCTGGTTGTGGTAAATCGACAGTCGTGTCGGAATTGGCGAGGCGGTTCGGGGCTCGGGAACGATTGGTTCATGTCGTTCTTTATGGAGATATGACGGCCCGAGAATTGGTACAGCAACGACAGACGGATTCGGAGACCGGGGACACTGTTTGGAGAAACGGGGCACTGGTTCGAGCGGCCCTGGATGGCAGTTGGGCCGTCTTAGAGGGACTGGATCGATTGGAGAGGGGCTGTCAGGGCGTGTTGAATCAGTTGGTCCAAGATCGCCAGTTGCAGTTATTCGATGGTTCACGATTGATTAGGAGCGATCGATATGATGCTATCAAGGTGGCGGAAGCATGGACCGATCGAGATATGGAACACAGGTTGGTTGATGAGCCGAGGGGGCACGGGTTTCGTTTTAATCGTCCGTAGTCCATTCAAATTCACGAAGTAAATAACAACAATAAGGATCAATATCTTTTAATTATTACAAACCTGTTAATAACAGAAAAAATCATTATAATTAAATAATAATAATTTCTGAATATTAAATCAGATTCCAGTGTTAACAATTTATTACTTCTAAGTAAAATAATAATTTATTTTCTATTTCTAGTTATTAATATTATGAATATTATTATTAAAGATTTTTCATTAAACCATGCATAATCCACGATATAAAAATATCTCTCTTATATTATCTTGAGAAATATCACTTTCACTGAATGATTATCTGATGTTTTGAGATTGACGTTTCTATTTTTTCAGAGGAATTTATCGAATCGATGAAAAGTTCAGAATTGTTGCTTTGGCGAATCCTCCCGCGATTGCCGGAGAATCTTCGGATTCCATTTCGGTAAATCGACTGGATTGGCTGACGGCAGAAGTGCTGACCGGTTTCCGATTCCATGTGTTGCCGGAATTGTCACGGGACGATGAGAAGCAAATCGTTGCAAGTATCATCCCCAATACGTCATCGCGCCAATTGGATCGGTTATTGGACGTTGTTCACAGACTTCGGGGATCGAATAATTCACAGGTAACCATAACAACAGAAACAATGAAGATATATCTTTAATTCTCCAATGATACATTTTATGATTACTTAATCAATATAATTTTTAAATTTCCGATCGAACTTTATCAGTTTAACAACATCTTCACTGCATTGATAATCAATGTTTATATTTTTAAATGATTAACGATTAATAAGTATTATTAAATATCAATAATTTCATAATTAAGAAAATAATCGTTAACAATAAAAATAATTATTATTAATATTTTTTAATATAATGTTAATAAAATAAAATTATAAAGTTTGCCAATATTTTAGATTCAAAATTTGTCGCAAAATTTATCAGTGAGACAAATCTTGAGAATAATGAATCGGATGACGCGATATCCATCTGAGACAATATCGAATTCCATTCACAAAGCTTGTTTGACAAAGTATGAACTTTAACTTTTTTCAATTTTCAATTGTTTTCTTGCTCTCTCTATCTTTCGATTGCATCTTTATCTTTTAATCGTTTCAGATTTCTTCCAGCATTGGTGAAAGATAATCTAATTCAAATTTTACAAGAATTCGACGATATCGATAAACCAGCCTCGACGGAAAATCAATTATGTGAGTTTGTAAAATGTTTTATTTCATTTAGATTTTTGAAATACGATCCTTCTTCGCTTTATACACGATAGAATACGTATTTATAAAAACAGCACTTCTATTTTTGTAAAATCAAAATAGAAAATTTTTAAGTAAATAATAACAATCATAAAAAGATATTTATTGTAAAGATTGGATATTTTGTAACTGTGATAAACAAATATAATTTTCTATTACCAATTTGCGTTCATTTATTCTTCTATTATTTACTCTTTCTCAGGAAAGTTGGTGGATTCCAATTAGAGTATGGCTTACAGGTATCTTGTAAGTAGTTATGTCAAATAAAACAATCATTTACCATAATAATAAGTGAGAAAAATGATATTAATAAATAATAATAAACATAGAATAGTAGGAGTATAGAATAAAAAGAATAATATAATGATGATAAAAAATAATTAATAACAAATATGGTTCTTTTAGCAGACCAAGAACAACTGGAACAATTAATTATCAAATACAAAACCACAGTGCACCCGGTCCGAGGTACATTGGTCGGTGAAGATGAAGCTAAAGTTCCGAATATTCTCTTTTATGACAGTGTCGCTCATACTCGAATTCTATTGGAAATGCTGCAGGATTTTATGATGGGTGAATCCTACTACGATCGACCACATCTTTTGCTCGTGGGTAACCAAGGAGTGGGCAAAAATAAAATTGTTGATCGCTTCTTGCAGCTGCTCAATCGACCTCGGGAGTATATTCAATTGCATAGGTGAGTATTTTTATTATTAAAAAATTTGTTATCTTTTATTTTAAATTTTATTATTATTAATTTTGTAATATTAATATATAATAATAATAATAATAATAATAATAATAATAATAATAAATAAAATGTTTTTATTATAATTAATTATATTTTTTATTC
>JBBMKC010202195.1:0-13938 GCA_037834085.1 Bipalium vagum | reverse complement strand
TTATTGACATATCATAACACATTTTAAAAAATACACGGCTTTTTACTGCGACAATTTCATCGTGGACAAGCTTTATATTGAAATAGTTCAGTTTGCATTGGGCATCTACATGTATACATTTCTGTAATCTTGGCAATACAGATCTGCACACTTTCTGACAAAGATCTACTGGAATCAGACTGATTTCTCCATAAAGTTTTCCAGACATTTATAAATTATTCATATTTTTCCAATGATGTATCTACAATAATATAAATAGGTGATTTATGTTCCTTGACAAATTGATTAATTTTTATTTGTTTAAACGTAGATACATATTTATGAAACACCCTGTACATAAATTAAATATATTTTGTGAAAAATTTTCATGGGTACCCTTAACGTTCGGAACTATTCCATTATAAAATTATTATTAGTATAAACATTATTAAACTTTAAAGCTGTTTATGGACAAGGGAATAGTGATTAATTCTCCACATTATTCGGTTTGATAGCATTTTTCACATAAATCAATTTTTTTGGCAATAAATATGAGAAAACATTGCTCCATCATTGATAAGCAATATTAAAATATATTCTAATTATAATAGTTGTGAATTGTGGTCCTAATGTCAGTGATCTATTGAGAAAACTCTTCAGCCATCGAGTTGGAATGATGTTATAGTTTAAGATATTCACTCTATTATCGTAATACGAGATTCGAAGGGTTTAGGCTTAACTGAATTGATTATTGGTCTCCAGGGTTTTAAAATGCACAATTTTAAAATTAAGCATTATATGGTTATTTTTGAAAATTAGCCAAAAGAATTAAGCCAGATTTTCTTCTAATCATAAGTACATATAATTATTTACGGTTTTTTAAACGAAGGGTTCCTGTTTTCATTTCAAGGGTTTATCAAATTTTTAGGTAGAAGAAAGACCTTAAAAACACTACAAAAAATGTTGTAAACAATAAATCAAATTTCGCAAATCAAGTTCAACAAAGGTGACTTCAACTGTCAATTTTCACCATTTATCACATAATAACATTCAAACCTGAAGCTTCGTGCAAACATTTAGTAAAATGAGACGAAAACGAAAACGTTACTGTTCTACTATTGCTTAACAGGTAAATCTCAACATAGGTTCTTTTTAAAAATTAGCTTCCAAACATTCATCAATTGTTTCAAAGTACATAATAACTTAATAATCATTTATTTGTACACAACAAAAGACAAAAACGAGAAAAGATCAAAATATAACATGTAAGTAAATTGTTCTTAGTGAATTCTTTTCATTTTAACTAGAGAATGAAAACTTTCGTGATAGTTGAGTTCTTATGATTACAGAATCAACTCAGCGAAAGAAATTTAGTTTCATTCAATAATCGATGTGAACATTTAATAAAAATTTGAAGAAAAGAATTTTTTTGTCTCAGAATTGCCGATAATATCACATTTTCAATGACACCTGTTCTTTCTTCTAACAAATGCTTTCTATTCAACACTTTTACTTCAGGTCTCATTGACACAAACTCACCCATTTACTCTTGCCAATTGTCTCCCCGAAAATCGTCCTTTTCAATTTCCAATCTTTATGTCTCATCTACTATTTCCGAATCATTTTCATCTTTGTATTACTAAGTACCAACTTGTTAACCTCTATCTGTGATACTATTTCACTCAAACACCATCTCACCATATGTCCATACTGCTCACACTTAGCAAATTGCACTGTCAACACCAATATCGACTTTATCCCTTTGTGTTGGATTCTTCATCTCTCTTCTAGATGCCTTTTCTATTACAAAATTTATAATTCTTAACTTTAGAGACTCTTGCAAAATGTCCTATTACACTACAGCTCCTATAAACCATATTTTTATTCTGATCTTGATCCTTCCTCGACTAGAATTTATTTTAGATGCTCGCACTGTCTCGATGTGTCTCACATGTTTTCCACACAGCATTTTTCTCAAGGAACATATACAAATATAAATGCAAATAACTTTATAATTTATATTAATTAAATTATCTTGTATTGTTAATCATTGTTTTTTTGGTTTTTGTGTTATTTTCATGACATTCTCAAAGGCACTGTCAGATTAGAAATTATGAATTATCACCAGACTAATGACATAATATATCTTAGACTTGAACATACTATGAACAATATCCACTTGTGTTAAATATTGTGTTAAATAATTGCCAACGAAAAATTGCTAATTTCATATTACGATATCAATGGTTAGATCAATAATTATTGTCAATTATTGTGTAATTAAGACATGGTAAAATATTGAACAGGTCTGAAGAGTTCTTACAATGTCCGAAGGGCTCATTAAACTTTTATGCAAATTATGCGATAGATAATTTGACGGTTTTACTGTCACTATTAATGCATATTAAGTTCTGGAAACATTATGAGAACCTTTTTTTTCCAAGTAAAACATAATTTTACAAACATAATACTACTAATTAAAATTATTATTATTTGGAATTATTAAAAGAAAAGTAAATTAATTTTTACAATTTTTCATTTTGTTTTATTTAAAATAATTATATATTATTTGATGATCTTGACATATTTTACCAATAAATATTCAGAAATATGGATAATGGGAATTTCAGAAAATTTTCCTCTGAATAAACATTGTGATACAAAACTATTTAATCTTATTCTTTTATCTCAGTTAGAAAAGTGTTTTTATTTCAACTAAAAATTTTATTATTATCTAAACAAAAATAATTATTTTATTTTAATGTTAAATCAATTACTCTGTTCAATAAAATTAATAAAATAGTGCATGAAGATCAATTTTAAATTAAATTTAGTTTTTATTAAAATTAATCAAATAAAACTTCATATCATTATTGTTTTAATACATGAATAATAATAATTTATTTAATTAAGCAGAGTTTAGTTTATAAAATAATAGTTACATAAATATAATAAGTATAATTATGTATAATACGTATTTATTTTATGTTATATTTTTTGAAAATTTTAATATTTGGTGTAATAAAGTTTGGGGATGTTTTTTTTACAGAAAAGAAACTTTTGTTTAACATATTCGCTAAAATTTATTAAAATAATCGAGATAGTTAATAGTTTTTATAACATTTAACTGGAGGTTTACCGTTGACTTATTGAATATTTAGGAAAGGCACTAATTGACAATGGCATACATTGATCAATAGAAACAGCATAATTTTCCTTAACGACGACTAGATTACATATTACAAAAGTGATGAAGGAAAACTGAAAGGTTTTCAATGGAAATTGATATTTAGTCTCAATGAAAAAAATATCGAATTTTTAGATTTATTTTTGTTTTGACCTCTTCAATGTTTTCTTTGGTATAAAAAATTTGACAGTTTGACAAATATCAAATCTCCCAAAAATTCGTTCTTCCTTGAAAATTTTATGCTAGTGAAATCTTATTCAAAGCTTGGAAGAAATATTTTAACGAAATTTAATTTTCCAAAAAATTTCAACTTGAAAATGCAAATATAATTTCATGAAAATCTTTAGGCAAAAATTTGTTTAATTTGTCATAATCTAAGTGTTAGTGAAAATTAACCCGGGACCTTCACATGCGCATGGACTTCTCTGACCGCTGAGCTACATCCCCCGGCTAACTTTCAATTTATCTCACATTCCCCTCCTTTAAAGCTCACATCCATACCCTTAACCGCCCCGAGTCTCTTTACGTCAATTTCTATTCCATTCCTTTACATTCTTACTTCCGAGACCTCGTCCGTTGGTTGGTGTCCTGGTGTGGTCGCCATGTTAGTGAAAATTAATCGGAGATACCGGGATTGGAACCCGGGACCTTCACATGCGCATGGACTGCTCTGACCGCTGAGCTACATCCTCCGGCTAACTTTCAATTTATCTCACACTAAGAAAATATAAAATTTAGATTATATTAATTAAATAAATAAGTACACCTTTGATATTCAGCTTAGAATGCATTATTATCTTTTCAACATTATCAAAAAACCATAAAAATAACTTATAATAAGTTGGTGGGAATGTTTTCGTCGATTTATTTCATTAATAAACCCACTTAGTTGTATCATTATTAATTCTTAATAATTTGATAAATTAATCAATAAGTCTAGGTTTGATATTTGTTTTTAAATCATTAAAAATATTTATTTCAAATAACAGATGTATTTTAAGAGCATGTCTTCACATGGCCCACATATAAGAAATGTGATGCTCTATGAGTTTCGTTGTGGATCAAATGCTTCGGATACCGTCCGAAATATCTGTGCATTATATACAAATGCTGTATTTGATTGGGCAGTTCGCGAATGGTTTATTCTATTTAGAGGAAATAATTTCAATCTTGAGGATTTACCAAAGGCAGGTCATCCTGAAGAACTGGACAAAGATGCATTGAGACAATTAATCGACTGTGATCCGAAGATAAAGACTCGTGGGTTAGATTAAATTCTTGGAAAATATCACAGAACAGTTTTAACTCATTTGAAATCTGGTGGGAAGTTACTTTTTCAAACTTTTTGGGTTCCGCAAAAACTATCTTAGCATAACTGTATGCATAAAATTATCATCTCGTCTTCATTATTCCAATACAGAATTTTTTTATTTTTGAATAGTATGGTGACTGGAGATGATTAACGGATTCTTTATGTTAATCCGGACAACAGAGGCTAATTAAAGACAAAGTTCACTTATACTATACCTAACCAAGATTTACAATCAAAGAAAGTAATGATATGTCTTGTGAAACATTAAAGGGGTGGTAACTCCTTCCTTATCCGCCATAAAAACCTGACATTGCTGTCTCCGATTTCCATTTATTTAGATCGATGTAGCATTCCTGAAAGGGCTGAAATTCAAAGATAAGTGTTATCGAAAAGCATTGAAAAATTTTTTTGAATTAAAAAAAGAGAAGTTCTTCAGAGATGGCATTGATTGTTTACCACAAAGTTGGGGAAGATCATTAATGATGATGGAAATTGTTATTGAATAATCTTTAAAATAGAACTTTACTTTGATTTTTAAGTTATGAAAAAAATCAGCGGAAACATTCCCATCAATGTAAAATGGGTATTTGAAAATAAAGTTTCTTGGTTTTAATAGTAATTTTAAAAAATCTTTTAAACACAAAAATAACCATATTAAACAATATGTGCACAATTATATTTGCAATTTCATGATCCTACCAGCACAGAATTTTATGGAGTATTGTCTGAAATATTAATACTTTTCAAGGTTATTTCGCCAGGTTCTAAAGGATTCCCAATGATTCGTAAATCCAGACACTAAACCAAGAATAATATAAAAAATAATTAATGGTTACTCAAATTATTGTCCTTAAGTCTTAAAGATGATTTATTACCATCTTAAGTTTTCAATTCATTTGTTTCAAAATAATTATAGTATCTAAGTTGCAAAAAAATGAACATTTTACTTAAAATATATATTAATAATAATAATATTATTATTCATTTATTAAATTTCATTTTTTATTTTGGTTTTTTGGAATAGGTCAATTGATTAAGTTGAAAAAAAAATATAAACGAACATTCTACCTAACACACATATATATATAATATTATAATTTTTTATTATTACTTTTTATTTATTAAATTTTCATTTTTATTTTTGTTTATTCGGCAAAAAGACAATTTTTTTTGCAAAAAATATGAACAAACATTTTACACAATGTTTATTTTAAATATTATCAATGCTTCCACAATTAATAAAACAAAATTATTAGTCAGCATCAAATGTATAAAAAACTTTCAGAATTGTTTCTGGTAAATCATGGATTATTGATCCTCAGGGTAAATTGTTTACCCAAAGTAGAACTTATAAGAATTATTTTTGATATTATTTTATTTCACATTTTCAGTAATAACAGATGACAATAAAATGTTCTATTCTTTTTAGTTATTACAAAATTCAGGGAACGTTTTTTCTTCTTAACTCTACTTTTTGTCTATATCAGGAATTAGCTCAATTTATTAAGCACGTAAAATATTGTTCAAAATAATTATGTTTATTTGTCGCAATACTCTTTATTTTTCATAAAAGAAATAATCTTTCTCAACGAAAAAATCATTATTTAATTCAGACTTAATACTACAACGCAAGGACTAAAAGTCGTCTGTGACCATTTCTGAATGAGAGTGATCAAATTTTAACTTGATTAAATCATAAATATGGTTTTGTTATTATTATTACAATGTCAACATTGGTTTTCAGTGGCTCATTATGAAAAACAATATATATTTTTATTTGCAAAACTTTTCATCAATTTAAACATAAAAATGTCAGAGGTACTTGATTTAATTAAATAATCAATTAAAAGTTTTTGATTATTGAAAATTTTTACTAGATGAAAAAAGGAATATACGGTAAGATCCCGATTCTTTTGTTTGTTAAAGAAAATAACGAGCATGAACATTACGAAGCTGTTATTAGGAAAATATAAATATGCATATTTATTTATTTATTTTTTGTACTATTTTTTAAATTAAAAAAAATTAAAATACTGTATTGATCATAATTCACCGACCACTTTATTACTACTAGATATTACATACAGTCTAAATAATATATAATGTATTTTTTTTTAATAGATTAGAATATAATAATACATGTTCTTGGAATTTCCCAGGTCTTAGAAATAAGTGATTATTGACATTAATCATGTTAAAATTTTCAAACGAATTGCACTAAAATATCATTTTAGTATTGGAAGAAGAATATTCCCAAGGGCTATAACATCACGCTTGAATGTCTCGAAACTAAAAGAAATTATAGTTCTGAAGCGGATCACATGAAATTGTATACTTAAGAAGCTGTCGGGTTCACCACGGAAGAATTATTACGAGAAGATAAAAAGATTAAGCACCTATTAGTGGCTAATCCAACTGCATCTGGTATATTTACACAGACTCAACTGCCTCCCGATATCAATATTACTAGAGCTACAATTCATCGAAGTCTTCTTAAGAATTTTAATCTTCGTTCCTATAGACCTGCAAAAATATCATTGCTAACAAAGAAAAACATTAGTAAAAGAAATCAGTGAAAGGTTGGCTTCATGAGGAAAACATCGGTGTGCTGATACCTTGACCTGGACAATCCCCAGATTTAAATCAAATCGAAAATATTAATAATATTTAGACATTACTAAAAGCAACGGTTTCCAATATGAAAAAAATTTTACTTGAGGATCCGCTTATAAAAAGTATTGCAGAAATAATCCATAGAATTTATACCGATATATTGCAAGGAATTGATTATTTCGATGCCTTTTAGAATTGAGGCTGTAATATCTACTAGCTTGCTTATATTATCAGGGTTCGTTAATTATAAATATTATAGTAACAATTAGGGCTTGACCTGAATATTTTGTTCGTAAATTCCAGGGACTTCGTTAATTACAAAATTTTCTAAATACAAGTTTACCTGTCTAAGAAGCAAAAATAAAAAAATACAATATAAATATTACAATAATTAAACGAGCCCAAAATTTCGGCAAATGTGAATGATCATCAAATTAATTATTGATTGTTTTTTGTAGTGTTTGTTTTACAATCAATATATTTGTTCAATGTATTTATTTTGTGTTACATTTCAGAAACGTAAATAAGAAATAAATATATTATTGCACAAAATATTGACTTAAATTATTTCTGCATTTTTTCGGAATATTTCATGTTTTTAGAATTTCTTCTGTGCCGACTGCAAACGTGAACCTTAAAAAAATAGAGTTAAAAGAAATGTAAGTGAAAGAATATTTTTTCTTTTTTAAAATATAATTATTTTATAATAATTATATTTTCATTTGCCGAAAATTATAAAATTCCATCCATTTTCTGTGCTAGTTGTTCTTTGGTGCACATACGTAGATGCAAGGTATACATATGTGTATATTTGTTATTGTAATCACATAAATATTGCTTTAATAATTGGAAATAAAACATCAGAAAATTAACAAAATAATTAAAACTGACGTATTATCAGATTATGTATTCGCACGTCTCAATATTGTTTGTTTCATCAGCATTTCCTCGTCATTCTTTTCCGGGGAAATATATACTAATTCAATAAGGGTAATTGGATTTTGGCAAAAGTATTTCCAACATAATATTGGTATGATTGATTATGGAGATGTAGAACATAAAGAACATTTTTCCAATCTCTCCTGTGTGTTTTTGTTTATACAGTCATATAACGGTTACAAAATTAATTTCTTTTCAATTTCCTTTTCGTTCTTGTAACAGATTCCAAAGAAATTCAGTCTTTTCTTTTTTTTTAATTTCAAAGTGAAATCTTTATTTTTTGTTGTTGATTGTTAATCTTTCTGACAGTTATTGAAAAGTTGGCGGTTTTGATATGTCGAAAACTCATTGATTCATATGATCTGTTATTAAGGCTTATTTGAAATTTGGATATTATTTATTTATTTTATTAGAGTTAGGATACATTGGCCAATTGTTTATTTTGGAAAGTTTTTCTAAGAACATCTGATATACAATTTTATTTATTTATAATCTTAATAAAACCAAAAATATGAAGTTTTATAAAAGTTTTAGGATTTAAATTTGAGAATCTCATTAAATCAGTCAATTAATTTTTTAAAATATTGATACAATCAATTTTCACCTCGGATTTGTAATATTAATTATCAATTTAAATTAATTATAATTTTAATCAATTAAATTAAGGTAATTTTTAGAAGAATATGAAAACATTTCAAATTTTTTTTACAGGTTTTAACATTAAAAAAAATTAAAAAAATCAATAAATGCATTAAAAATATCAATATTTAGTATATTTTTGTGTAAATTAATAATTGTTAAAATTATTAAAAATAAATAGTAAATAAATGAAAAAGAAAATTGTTAAAATTGCTAAAATTTAAGTTAAAAACACAGGGAAACTGTTTTATTTCTTGTTTTATTTTCATCCCATTAGTAGTTTTAAGATTGAGATTTAATATATTTTGTTTTAATTAATCATCTTTAATGAATAAATAGAAATATAATTTTGAAAATTTGATTTATCTTTTTTTATTAGAATTGATGGTTCTGATTTCACCATTTTTTATTTACATATATTAATATTATTTTATTTTCTAAAAGATCATTAATTTGTGATTGTTATTGTTGAATTCATTTTTACAGTTAAATATCTTTTTAAAATTAATTACTCAAAATTCAAAGTGCATTTCATAATTAACGGACTTTAATCTAAGTCAATCAAGGATAATGCTCTACCATATTTTATCGAAATAGTCAATTTATTATTGATATGAGATCATTGTTTTTTCAAAATTGAATATGTCTGAATATTTTCTAAAAACTTTAGATTTAGACATTTTTAGACTAATTTTAAAAATTTACCAATTTTTAAAATTACGCCATAAAAAATAATGCTTATCGTCTGGTGGTCCTTAGCTGGTGCTATACATTTTTCTTTTCTAGACCCGACGAGACTATCATAACAGACAGGTATTGGTCCGATCTAGAAATATTACACCAGAAATTAACTATTAAACTTCATCACTTCTAGAAAATCAGACTTTTACATAAATGATATTTAAAACCTGGCTTTTGTCACAATCTGTTCAGTGGAATGGTGACTATTTTAATTGAATAAAAAATTTCTTATTGTGTTTCAGTTTTTTTATTTACAGTATTTGGCCATTGAAAAAGACTCAAGTATTATTTTACAAACAATCGCCAAACTAAATTGCAAAAGTTAACACCGGCCATGATAAAGAAGAGATTAGCTTGGGGACTGAAATACAAACACTGCGGAAACACACTTTCTTCTAAAGTAAATAAAAACTAGTTTATACAAAACGGTTTTCATTAAATCGATTGATTTCTTACGATTAAAAATACGATATTTTTTGTTTGGGTCTATTTCAATGACCAGGTACTGTAATCATGTAATCGAACATTTCTTATGACATAACCTATTATATTGAATTTAAACAATTTTCTTGAAATTAAATTATTATAATTTATTAAAATAAAATGTTACGATATTTTTCACAAAGTGAAAATATTTGCATGTTTTCCAAATTTCACATTAGCTAAAGGCTTATTATTAGAGAAAAATGTTACACATTTTTTATCAAATTTTTAGCGCATGAGAAAATTGAAGACATTTGGCATCTAAGGGAATATACATAAGGTTGTTTGGACTATTATTGGTTATTTTCATGCAAATTTTATGGGGTTAATTTAAATTACCAAAGATGATAATAATTTATCACTTTAATTCTGGAAAGAATTTTGTTTTTATTTTTTAACAGGTAAAATAATGAAGTCTTTATCAAGTTTCTTTTAAATATTTCATACATTTTTGATTTCTCAAATTTTATAGTTCTGAGGGTAATATTTATTTCTCATATTTATTAAGACAATTTTTGAAACCCTTTATTTCTCAGAATGTTTAAATCTCGAATAATTAAATAAAATTATCAGACCAACCATTATTGTTACTTATTCAAGTATTCACAGTCGGCATGGAGTTATAAAATATAATGGGTTTGTTAATGAAAAGCGAAAAACAAAGAAAATTATTATTTTTTAATTCATAAAAAAATAATTAATGTAATAAACGAAGACTTATTGAGTATTAATATCTGTCGATTTGGAATTCATAACAGTAAGTCGTTAACAAGTTTAATTTATTAAGTGAAAAAGAAATGTACAATAGTTTAAAAAAATTCAACAAATCATGGGGGTTTAATTTGTCGTCAATTTTTAAAAATATAAATATACTGAACATTATTAGTTTTTACTTTAAATTTTTTCCTTAAATTTTTTTAAAGTTATTAAATAAAATTCTATAATAATGTAATCAGAACATTGAATTTACTTCAAAAAGTTTATGAACAATCATTAATTTTTTTAAAAATATAATACACTATAAATGTGAATATGATTTCAAAATTAAAATTTCCCAAGGTCTGATCATCCTCATTATATGATGAACTAGTGAAATACATGTGTATCAATAAGTGATTCTTCCACAATACTGAAATCGATAAAAATGAAAATATCTATTTAAATGTAATCTTAGGAAGACATGAATGTTTATATTTTATGAATATTTTAAATCGAATCAATAAATATTAAACTAAATCAATGGACAGTAATAAAATATTTGATTAAAGATGGGTGTGCATCTATCGATATTCAAGGAAACCTTAACGACGTCTATTTAGATTCGGAAATTGATAAAATTAGATGATGGAAAGAGATTTAAAGAGGGAGAAACGATTGCCTATAACAAAAATAAAGAAGTGATTGCTCATTGATTATTGCATTGATTGAGGAAGACCACAAAATCAGCATGATAAATGTTATTGTGTCATATGATTTTGCGCATTCAATGATTGGGATGTGGAAAAATCTGTACCAAGTCTGTTTCATAATTGGTAACAGAATCTTTGAAGCTTAAAAGACTCGAATTTTTTTCTGAACTTCTAATATGGATCATTCTCTTCAAAATGCAAATCAAAGAGAGGCGACATCCTTCTTCCATTGACACAAAAAGTCAAAAACTGGAAGATCGAGTAAAAAGACAGCGGTTCCTGTTAGTCATAGTAAGTCTTGACCAAAATTTCGATGTCTTTTGTATTTTTAGTTTTTTTCCAACCAAATGTTGCTGCATGAATCTGAACAAGTGGTAGCCAGTTGGCTCCAGATCAAGGCTGTATGGCGGATGAAGAAGAACATTTCAATCTAATTCCTCTAATTTCAGCTGCGTCAATTTTGCTATATTCCTTCGAGCATAATCATGTAGCAATTTAGTCTTAACGATATTTACTGCTTGTCGACGAGCAGCATGGTCCACACAGCTTAGTTGTTGGCAATAACATTCTGCAGTTATTGTTTCTCCTTGATTGAGCAATTCAAAATACACTAGACCGTATATATTCCATCAGACACAAAGAAGTACTTTATTGGCTTGATTTTGAACTTTTTGGGCTTGTATCCCATGATCACATTTGCTCAACCATTGGAATTTATTATGTGGATTGTCGAATTGAATCCACATTAATCTAATGTTAAAATTGAATCGAAGAATTCCCTTTTTTAGACCTCGAGAAAAATACGACTGATTTTGTTGCTCTCTGAAAAATCATGGGAAATTCATTTTCCATGCCTACATGTTTTCCAAAGGTTGTTACAGATAGTCTTCGGAGAACAATCGAATTTATAGGCAAGCTCTCGCGTGGATTGTTGAGGATCTGACTCAATGCCTTCTTTCTATAAGTCCAAATTCATAGTCATAGGTGATGTCCATGTTCTGAATCCTCAAAACTCTCAGCTCAATCTCTAAATCTCATAACAAATTTCATTTAAACAAATTTTGACATTGATGTTCCGATATAACGTTATTTCCAAAAGCTTTCTGCAAGATTCAGCCGCAGTTTCACCAAATTTGAATTGAAATAAAAGAGCGGCACGAAAAAAATATTTTTGATCAATAAAGATGCTTTTTTATCCTTGCCGACTTCCGGTAACAAGGCAGCACCATAAGAGAATTCATTTTACAAAAACTACTTTTTATAAGCTTTAGAACAGTATTATAAGGAAGTTGAGTTTGGAGAATGCAAGAAGGCAAACGTCAGTTGTGACAAATATGGTTATTACAAAAATGTGTTGGTCTATTGTGCATCATCCATTGTGCAATGCTGATTTAGCTCTTCGTGATTTTTATTTGTTACATATCATGAAAGACTATTTGTGTGGATTACAATTCTAGTAGCTCCTAAGGACTTTGAGGTCCTGGTTCTAAAAGTGCCCTCTATATTTTTTCCCATAAAGATTTAGCAGTTTGATTCTAAAATGGCTTCGTAGATTAAGTTGAACTTTAGATTTATTATTTATACACAAATATATTATGTGTCAAAATATTCTTTATTATGTGTAAGTTATCAAATGGACTTTCTGTGATACATCTGTAATATTCAGTGTCAGTATCAGTAGTACATTTTGATAAAATGATGAATGATAAAAAATCTTCTACTAGTAATAGATAAGGTTTTGAAATCGATTCAAAGGGATAGTTTTGAGTTTTGGGATATTTTTTTGAAATTCTAAAAGTCTCACAATAATTAACCAATGGAAAAAATTGAATAATATTTTTAATTTATTTTTTCACTACCTTTAAATTACAGGTGGTCCTAATTAAATTAGATGTAATCAAATTATTCATCATTGAAATGTTAATTTTTTGTTTATTATATAACAGTGATAGTATCATATTTATATATAATTAAATCATTATTCACATCATCTTTGCATTATTGGTGGTCTCAATTTAACTAGATTAAATTAAATTAAAGTGAAACCCTCACCGACACTCATTTTTATTAATAAATTATTTTTTATTAATGATTTTGGTACTTGAGATTCCTGGGATTCGCAGAACTATGTGATATATAACATTATGTAAAGCATAAATATTTATGTGAAAATAATAAAATAACTTTTGAAATTATTGTGCAAATTGGATGATCTGACATTTGCAAAGGAATATTAATCTCGATATAGAAAATAAATATTTATCCAACAAAAATAGTTATTCAACTAATAATTTCCTTTATATGTAAAAATGGGAAAGTTATAGATTAAATTATTTCCAATTTTTAATGGACGATCATTAAGTATGTGTGATAAAAGTTGAAAATATTATTTGTATTAATTATGATATGATGATAAAATTATTTCCGTATCTAATTACATTTTAAATCTATCATCAATGGTCATTTAGATAACTAGAACTGGACATGAAAAAATAAAATTATAGCATTAAAAATATATATTATTAAAAATTTAACAGATATCGTAATATGCAATGTAAAATTGTATAATAATAATAATAATAATAATAATAATAATAATAATAATAATAATAATAATAATAATAATAATAATAATA
>JBBMKC010202184.1:0-13940 GCA_037834085.1 Bipalium vagum | reverse complement strand
ATAATAATAATAATAATAATAATAATAATAATAATAATAATAATAATAATAATAATAATAATAATAATAACTTTTATTTTTTTATATATTATCGTGTTTTATTGGAATACGAAAAATTTGACAGATTTAATCAATTTTAATCAATTTAATCAATGTATTTAATATAAAAATATTTCAAATAAAATGTCATAAAAAAATTAATAATAAATTAATAAAGATTTTATTAATAAGATCTAATTTGATATTATTTGAATAAAATATACAGAAAAATTTTCAAGAAATTCTCAAATAATATTAAAGAAATTGTTGCATTAAATATGTACATATTTTTCAGTAAATAATAAAATAATATAATAAATTTTTTCCGATAATTGCATTTTGCATTCATCAAATTCATTCATGATATTTGTTGAAAAGTTGCTAAGAAAAGTACAATTTTATGGCTTTTTTTCCTATATTTTTTTTCCATTTAAATGATTTTATTGGCAGACTCGAAAACGAATAACATTGATAAATGATTTAGGTTTTATTACATATTTAAGTGTCCATAGCTTCATTCGAAATCTTAAAATATCAATGAATTATTCTTTTTACGAAATTTTTGTCCAGATCTATTCCAGCCTGCTTCTGTTCCTGGGAATACCGTTGAACATCCTCAGTATAATTGTGATAACGTACGATTATACCACCAGACTGACAACGAAACTTCTGATGATCATACTGTCCATCACGGATTCCCTGGTAATTGCCATAGCCGTGTCGCGATATTGGATTCTGGAGAACTTCAAAATCGACATTCGTACATTCAACATCACAGCATGTATGGTCCATACATATCTTGTGGGAATTGTAACCGATTCGGCAGTGGGCTCATTGTGCTTTCTGGCCATAGAGAGATTTATTGTCGTCATTTTTCCTCAAAAATCCAACCAGCTCATCAACATTAACAGAATACTGTTGGGTATTATGGTCTTTCTTGCTTTGACCTGTTTGAAAAATACGGGAATTTTCATATTTTTAACAATAGTTTCCAAAGCCAATCAGACCAATGGAACGACATCGAAAATATGTATTCCATCGTTGAAATTCAACGAAGCATATGCCATTTTCGGTAAGATTGATTTTATCAGTTTTGCGGTCATACCCTATATCATTCTCTTTTCCACAAATATCTATATATATGTTGTTTTGAGAAAACAACACAGTCTTTTGTCGAAGCACAAGAGCAGTTCGACTTTGATCAATGAAAAGAAACGCAAAAAACGTCGACCACAAAACGTGATGAAAATTCTCACCGGACTCACTATCATCCATGTCATTACCACTTTGCCAGGAACGATTTATACATTAATAAAAACATTTTTCCCAACCGTCAAAGAACTGTTGGGAAAAGACCTGGTCCATTTCCTGACAGCCAGTCTCGTTTTGTTGATTTTTACAAATAACGCGCTAAATTTTTTTGTTTATTATCTGTCCTCAACGGTGTTTAGAAGAATTGTCGTTTTATTATTTTTCGGCAAAATAAATAAACTCAACAATCGCCAGTCATACAGCACTGTTGCCAACCAAACGAAACTGTTGAATATCAACAAACACGTGGACGAAGAAATCTAAGTCCCACCACCTTCGACAGGGTCATTTGGAGATGGCCAACGAAACATACTTTGTGATATGTAGAACATGTTATAGAATATTTATTTGTATATTTCGGCATTTATTTGCTTATATTTCACTTTATATAAGTAATTGTACATAAAATATAATTTTGTTCCTTGAGGAATATTTTCTGAATAATTATTAATATTTCACAAATTAAAACAAAATTAATTTCCACTTAATTAATTAGCAGAATTTTATTATCATTTTACCAGTTTAAAATTAGAAAAATAAAATGTCAATAAATATCCATTTGATTTGATTAAAACAAATTTTGCATTTAAAATTAAATAATTTCTACATCTGTTTTAAACATCTGTTTTTTTTTTGGATTTTTTGCTTGAAAGCCTTATGTTGTTCGAAACATTTTTTTCGGAAATATTTTTTGGTTATTAAAATTTGTTGTGAAGTAATTTTTTTTAGTATTTTTTTATTAAATATCCTCAGACTCAACTTCCATATCATAGTTTTCATCAAATATCGTAATGTTTGACATGTGATACTTATACTTAATTTGTTATAAAATGGTTTATTGTTTTAATTTCTGTCTCATACTATCATTACAAAACATTACACGAATGATTGACAAAGTAACACAAGGTACTCATGATATTAACCAATTATATTAGGATTGCCTAATTTTTTAATACCTTCTCTTATTTATAAGAAGCGCCTTAATCATCGCCATAAAGACCAAATAACTTGTATATATATAAAATCATTATTAAAAATCATTTTTTAACACGCAAAATTTGTTTTATACTACTATTTTTAAACATATTTCGATCTTTTCTTTCAGATCTTCTTCAGTCAATTTTATTCTTCTTTGATGTCTACCTTCAAATGATATCATTATGGTAGATATTTTTTTAAAATCATGGTATTGATATTATTTGAAGATACATATTTATTTATTTATTTTAAATTGCACCTTGATACTTGTTAAAAATCAATAAATTTTGAGTTTTATTATTTTGAACTAATAGTTAAAAAAAATCATTTTACCTTCTTTTTTAATGTTTTGCAAATCTCCGATTTATTTTGATTATAAATTTTTTTGTATTCTTCAACATACAAAAAAATATCTTTCAAAAGATACTTTAATCTGATTCGGAATTATAGAAGAAATATCAGACATCATATGACATAAAAGGAAAAAACAAATTCGATAAACTAATAGAAAAAGGAAAAAGTATTGTTTAAAAATAACTCATTATTTAAAGGTCTTTAAACGGAGACAGTTTCATGGTCTGTCAGTTAAAAAATATTTCAATTGCTTTGTTTAGATCGATTAATAGGATAAAATAATATATTAAAATTAAAAAAACCCTTTTAAATTAATTCAAACGAATTTTTTTGCAAGCTGTGTTTGAACATGTTCCTGTTGGAAAGTGTATTGTATTTTGCTTTTAATTTGAAAATTTTTAAAAATCAATAAAATAATCGATAGTTCGATTTTTATTTTAATTGAATTTTTCTTTTCAAAACCTTACCATTTGACGTAATTAAAACAATCTTCTCCATTTATTCATACAAAATAAAATTAAGAATTTTTTTATTTTTATAAAAATTGAAAAATAGTACACTGAACATTCACATTATTCAAGTTAAATAGTATTAAAAAATCTTATTGATTTATGTCCCGTTGAAATTAGGATTAAATAGAATAATTATCATTTTATAATCATCTATAATATCAACAAATATTTTTTGAAATATAAAAGGAGTACGGGTTTTAAAGTCGGATTTTTAAAATAAATCTACTGAAAAAACTATAGAAGATTAATAAAGAAATATTTGTGCATTTTCAAGAACAAGAATAAAATTTATTAAACCAACAAAATTCTACAGACTTTTATGACCACCATAATACAAATCATGTTTAAGGCACAGTTTTTCTACTCTTTCTCTTGAAATGTTCAACGAAACATTTTAAAATTAGCAAAAATACTCCTCCACAAAAAAGTACTACAAACATAAAAAATAAGATTTCTGTAAAATAATTTTATTAATCATTACACAAGTGAAAATATCCATTTGACAATTAATAAAAACATCATTTGACAATTAGTAACTGGTATGACCTCCCCGTTTGCTACTACATTCATCAAATTTTTAAAATTATGTAGTGGAATTTGCTGCCACTGTTCTTTTAATCTGTTTGCCATTTCTGCTGTAGTAGTGACAGTCTGATCATAATTTTCTCTGACACGTCGTCCAAAATCTTCCCAAGCATGTTCGATAGGTGATATATCAGAAGATCGTGCAGGCCGTGGAAGAACTGGAACTGCAAAGCATTAGTCACTATTTCAGCAGTGTGAGGCCTAGCATTATCTTGCTGCAACATAAGATTGTGTTCAGCAATATTTAGAATGATGTACTAGTTAACAATCTCATTCAGATACCGTGCAGCAGGTAATGAACCATCAATAATAACTGCCGTCGTTCGATCCTCCCACTATATGCCACACCATATCATGACGCTTCCCCCACCATACCGATCATGCTGCTTAATACAGCAGTCAGCAAATCTTTTGTTTTTCAAACGCTTGACTTGTATTCTGCCATCGTTGAAATCTAGAGAGAAGCGGGATTCATCGTCCATAATACAGATCTCCATTGTTCATCACTCCATTCTAGATGTTCCTTTGCTCAGGCTAAAAGATTTTTCGATATTTAAGAGTCAGTGGAATTCTCAAAACTGCACAATACGAAAGATATCCTGTCATAATAATCCTGCCCCTGACTGTCTCATTTGAGCATTTGACATCATTTTCTATCTTCCATCCTCTGGCCATATGTGCCGTTGATTTGAACCTGTTTATCTTAACCTTAAATATCAAATTGACATCCTGTCTTGCACTTGATATTTTTGGTCTTCCAGATCCATTTTGGCGATCTCAATTTCCTTGATCTCTGTACTGAGTCCACCATTTTCCACAGTTCTGGTGGACAAATTCATTTTTTCCCCAACTTCAAGAATAGTCAAACCGGCTTCCAGCTTTCTATATAATCGTCCTTTATCAAATATGTTTAGTCAGACCACTGAAACCAAATGTTAACACACAATATTAAGAGTATTTAGAATTATTAAGAGTATTAAAAATATTTGAATTACTTACTATTGATATCTATTAAATTCCAACGATTATATATTAATTGAAATTATATATTTAAATAAAAATGTTTTAAAAATTTAAAATTTTTTGTAGTAGTTTTTTTGTGTAGGAGTATAGCATCAAAAACATTGTTATCTTTCTTGTATCAAGCTCAGAATCTTTCAATAGGCTGTTAATTAGATACAAAAGGTTCATTTTTATTTCTTCTAACACAATCGAATTTTTGTTGAAGCAATTTGTGAATAATGTGAATAAAACAGGGCCAGAAAAAGATATGATTTTGTTTCAGTTTAATAATAAAAGATTCCACAAGCTTTTTGATGCATCTTCAAGATAAATTGTCTTGTTCACGGCACCATTAGTAATATACATTTCAGATACTTGAGCATCTTGTGAAATTGGTTGCTATATAAAATGAAAATGATCCTTTGATTTTCGTTTGGTTTTAGCTTCAATATTAATTTTTTCATTATCAACAACATTGTTGTACTCACTATCTGATACCTGACTTTAATCAACCGGTCAATAAGTCTCTTTATCAATTACGAAGTATTTCCCACCAGCTGATGGATTTGAGATTTTTTAGTCTTCTGAGTGTTTTTGTGTCATGTATTTTTTTAACTTACATGTATATAATTTGAATATAGGTTAAAAGTTGAAATATTAGGCATCTCAGATTTAAAATTTTTTATTCGATTAAAAGATATTTATATTTAGTAACATTTCAAAATGGATAATGATAACGAACATATTTACCATGTTTTATTATATTACTACAGTAAAGAAAAAATGTGTGCTATTTACAGCAATGATTTAAAAAATTTCAAGGAAGTATCTTTTCTCATCAACACCATAAAACATTATTGAAGGTGATCGTTACATAACAGTACGTAAGCTTGCTGAGGTACATAGTTCATCAGAAACAGTCTTTGACAGTTTTCTAACTTTTAGTGTTTAGGACACATGTCTTTTATACATTTCATAGGAGTTTTTTATTAACGATCTGATTGAGTTGATGGCGAACAATTTAATCTCACTTTTTGATAGACCAAGTTTCTGGAGCACAGCATTGTTTCGCGGATCCCAAGAGCCTAATGCTCCGACCGAAATAGTATCCAAAGAGATTGAAAAATTTTTTTTCCTCGACTTCCTTTCTAAGTTTCTCGTACTTAGCACTATTAAGATTATTTGCCTCATCGAAATTTTTCTTTAAATCGTTGGGCGACTTGATGTCAATTAAGAAAATTCGCTTTTTATCACCACAAGTTATGAAGAAGTCCGGACGTTGGTTGGCTGCAGAATTATTCCATTTTTTTATCTATACCAACTTTAAAGGGCTTTTTAGAAAGTATATCAGCCAGCTCCTTGATAATATCGTAATGACGTTTTATTCGACCTTCCTTACTGCAGTGGCAAAGCCGTGGGCTTGTGTTTCAGCAAATCTACTGCCACGTCTACATAGAACGTTTTCTCCTTTAAAGGCCTTGTATGGTACATAATTCAGCTTGATGATGTTATTCAGAGCTTTCACAGCAAAAATCCAGTCTTATGCGGCCAAGTTTCTGTTAGTTATTACTTTATTTAAAATGGAGTCCATTGAAATTGTTTCGCTAAGTTGACCTTGAGACTTAATCTTGGTCCAAGTCTTGTAGTATGCTATATCAATTAATTCATGCAAATGGCCGCAAAACTTGGTTATTCAAAAAATGATGTTTTGATGCCACATAATTTTCCCCAATCATAACTAGTGGTATGTGTTACTACTGGTGATTTTCGTTTCAAGCCTAGCTAAAATGAACCATTTTTGAAACTCTTGATTAGTGGAGACTAGAAGTTGATAGTCTGCAACATCATTCAAAGTAAAAGATTTTGTCGCAAGCATGACGATACAGTAAAAATATTCATCAAGTAAAGATCATGTTGTTGAATGGTGCGATTATAAAGGAAAAAATATATTTTGAAATGTAATAAATAGTTCCAATACTTGTGAACAATTATCAAATTTGAAGATATACTCTTCATTGATAATAATGATTTCCTTTCCTGTAATAAATTTCAAAATCAAAATATTATCAAAAAAGAAATTGAAAACTTGGTTTCTCGTTGGAAACAATTCATAAATAAGAGTTAAGAATAATTCGATTGCTGTATAATTGATAATTCTAAATATTTTGTATTATGATTGATTAAATCGAAATAGTCACTTCCTTTCGGGTCACCCCAAGGGATTTTATCTTTAAAAATACGATACCCATGTGGCATATCATAACTACAGTTGTAGATGAATTTAAATGACATGCTGCTATGAAAAAGCAAAAATTGTTTGTGAATTATTTATCTTATCAAATTTCTTTTTTCCATTGTCTGTAGAACATGTATATATTTATTAATCATCTCTCAGTCTGATCTGGTCATTATCATATGATCTGATTTCAATACTGGAGACAGGGATAAACAATTAATCCTTAATTGACTTCTTTAATAAAATTTTAAAATGAAGCAAATAGATTAAATCTTTCTCTACATAATTAAGTAATAATTAAAATTCCATGTGTAATGTAATTAAATATTACTAATATTATTAATAAAAATTATTAATTGTGTAATAATAACTTTTTATTATTTAACCGTCTCGTAAATGAATATTTAAAACAAGTTTAATTTCTTTCACTAATCATAAAATGAGAATATATAAAATAATAGAATAACATAAATAATTCTTCAATATATATAATATTTTATTATTTCTTATTTCTCCTACTGATATTGAATATCAATTATTTAATTATTTATTGAATTATTGATATTTGTTTGTATTAATAATCTGAATCATGATGACTATTGAAGTAACCCTATATGGTAAGTGGAATTTTTTGGGTATCCTATATTACGTAAATCCCAAGACTGAGAAAATAATACTTTTATTTTAAGTTGCAGATTTCAAAAACATCTGGTTTTGACAAAGATGATATTGTCAAAATTGCAATCACAAATCTTCTCGAAATAAATGTAAGTCATATGAAAAGGCTTCTACAATAAGAGTAAGGTATCATTATAATGCATTATGTTACGAGATATATCAAAGGTAGGCGTCGCTAAAAAACAAGGAAAGCAAATAATAGTTTCATAATAATAAAAAGTCCCTCATCTTTTCATTAAAATTATTCAGTGATCTATGTAATTCTGATTTAATATAATTAATAATATATTATTTTAATATGAAGCATATCAAATATAAAATATAATGAATTAAATATTAACAAGCCGACATTCATTCAAGGGATACATGATAAATAATGTAATATAAAAGAGTTAGCTTGACATTGATATTGCTCACAAAAGATCATAAACTCATCCATTTTCTCTTACAGAATTTTACAAAGAATAAAATTTATTTTATAAGCCAAGAGTGCATTAAACTCCATTAATTATTATAGTCAAGACTCCAGATACTTTACAGAAATCATTTTTTCACATACAAATTTGTTCACCAGAATATGTAGGTTTAGTAAACAAAAGAATCATTGAATCGATGTTTTGTAAATTATAAAAACAATATATTTATTCATTATCTTAAAAATAATGAGATCAGATCGGAGAAACTCTGCTACCTTTCTCAAAATAGGGTTTTTCAAAAAGGTGAAACTCGGTTTGCATTATTTTAAAATAAAAACATGGCATTTATGCTGATACATTCAGACACGTGGTCAGTGTAAAATAACTTAAATAGTTTTGGTTTCCAGCATTTGAAAGTGAGTCATAAAGAAAATTTCGTTGGTCCGATATCCTAAGTATGCTCAAATCACGTGAAGCACTTTGGAACAAAATTAAAAGACGCCTTAAAAATTTTAAAGTTTTTGGAATTTTTACCCGATAAAGTTATTTGTATGAAGTGTGCTACCAGCATTGATTTAACAAAATTTTCGTGAAAAGATTTTTATTTATTTATGGAGCACTGAAGGTTTTATATCCTATGTTTTAAGTACAGTGAAACCTCCATGTAATGCACACTCAATATCTGTTAGAGAAGTTATCGATTTTTACTTTATACCGGAAATTTACCTTTTAAAGTTTTTAATAGAAAATATGACGTAATGTTACATATTTACATAAATGCCTAACAAAAAATTATTTCATAAATATTAGCATAATCATGCAATTCTAGTTTTCCAAAGAAAAGATCCAGATTACTTTAAACTGTTGTTGTAGTTATGTGCTTTTTAATTCTATGACAAAGTTTCAATAAATTTATTTCTTAAAAATACAGACTTTTCTTTCGTATAAATCATTAGTTTTTGATCCATTTGTAGTCCTTTAACATTTGACATTCTTTCAATGTTGAAATTATTATAATTATTATTCGAACAACTGTTGTAAATATTTTTATGATATAAAAATTAAAAGATTTATCTTTAATTTTATAAAGCAACCGATTAAATATCTCAATCTGCTTAAGAAATATTTAAGTTTACTTTCCGCGGGAACTTATGGGATACCATGTATAAGAAGCGTTAAAGCAAATGTAAGAAATTTAGAAATTGTCTCTTTCTCTAGATATAGATTTAAGGATACATTTAAATGAATTATTAAAACTACTGATGATATTAAATGCAATCAAATTCATTTCGAAATCATAAAAATTGGTTATGTTCGAGACAATCCGCAAATGTTTTAATAATTGTAGCTTTAAAAATGTGCTAAACATGAACTAATACATGAAATTTCTTCGGTAATTTTTGTTTTCAAATCGTCAATATTTTTGATTTCAGATTTGTATATCTTATCCTTTAAATGGCCTCATAAATAGAAATCAAGAGGAGTTAAATCTGGTGAACGTGGAGCTCATCAAATTGAACCATCTCTTCCACCTGTTCGGAAAATGAGCGTCAAGATACTGTCGTACATTTGTTGAAAAATGCACAGGAGCTTCATCTTGCCGAAATACCAGAGAAAGTACTTTGTACATTTTTCTCACTTCAAACATAAAATAGTCTTGAAGCATTGATAGATAATTTTGGCCATTAACAGTATCATCTTCAAAGAACTACGGACGGATAATTTCATTTTTTGACAAAGCACACCAAACATTTACCTTCTGGGATTTTTTTAGCAGTTTCAATAGTTACATGTGGATTACTTTCTGACCAATATCTGAAGTTTTGTTTATTTACTAATCCTTTTAGGTAAAACGTTGCTTCATCTGAAAAGAAAATATGTTCCTGAATATCCACATTTTCTAATATTGGGACCAGAAATTTGCACATCTCAACTCTGTCTTGCAAATCCTTTTCATGTAATTCCTGTGTGAAATGGACCTTAAAGGGTTTTAACGATAATTGTTCTCTCATAATTCAATTGGTTGTTGTTCGCGAAATGGAGCAGGTGGTTGCACTAGGTCGAACACTGCATTGTGAGTCATTTTCAATGACTTCACTCATTTTCTGAACTTCATTTTCTCTGATCAGCCTTGGTCTTCCAGAACGTTCACGATCTTTCACCGAGCCAATCTCACAAAAACAATGAAAAGTCTCTCTTATAGCACTTTCACTTGGTGAGGTTTTCTCAAGCGACATTTGCTAAATCTAATTTTAAAATATTAAAACAAAACTTAAACTTACATTCTTTAATATTATATAAATATAAATTTCAATTGATTAAATTTAATGAAAGACATTTAAGTTTACTTGGCTCGGTGGAAGATCATGAACGTTCTGGAAGAACAAGGCTAATCACTAAAAATGAGTAAGTGATTGAAAGTGACCCACAATTTGTCGAACATTTCTTCGAGTTGATAATCGAAAGTCTTCCAAAAAAGTATGGTTTATAAAAATAACTTTTTGAGAACGTGCTGAAATTGGTCTCTCGGGTCGTTTAAAATCTGTAACAGAACCCTGCTGTTAGAACCAATTTACCAGGTAACGTTGCTGACTCTGTTGATAGTTTTCTGATTTTGAAATATTTATATTTTTTCTCTGTTAAAATAATGAAAAGCTTGTAATGGTAATAGAATTTAATAATTTTACCAGTCACACTATCGCAATTTTGCCATATTAAATTTCCACGAATAAAGTTTAAAAATCTCTCAAAATAATTAAACTTTTTCATAAAACTTTATTAAATTTCTAAATATTAAATTGATTAATGGGTGGTCACCCTGTATAATTTATGTTAAGGATCAAAGTTATTTAATTATGAAACATTTTCATTATCATTATAATTCCTTACTTAACATGAATTAGTTTGAAAATAAAATATTGAATAAATTTGTTTTAATTTTAAAAATTTATTAAATTACTTGAACTTTTTTAAATTAAAATTTTAAACATTATTATTATAATTTATATTATTAATATTCAAATTATAATATTAATAATTTATAATAAAATTCATAATATAAAATTAAATAAATTAAAATTAAAAAATTATTTTATATAATATTATAATTTATAATAGATTACCATGAAAATAATTATCAAATGATGGAAACAATGTTACTACCAATGATGGACAATGACAAAACAAATTGATAATTTTTATAAAATGTTTACAAACAATTTTGTTTTTCATTATTATAAATTATAATTTGACAAGAAACTTGGAAAGTTCCATATATTTCTGAAATAAATCCTTAAAAACTTTCTCAAATTACTCGTTTATGAAAATGTTAATTGAATATTCTTCCTTAATCCAGATTATGTTCTCTCTTCGAAAATGTGAACAGTTCTGAGGAAAAAACTCAATGTACATTTCTGATCACA
The DNA here is from genome assembly GCA_037834085.1 of Bipalium vagum. NCBI lineage: Eukaryota > Metazoa > Platyhelminthes > Tricladida > Geoplanidae > Bipalium > Bipalium vagum. Next base: position 2,407 of record JBBMKC010202184.1, on the reverse strand, counting down.
TTAATGGTCTTTTTCTTACAGATACGCATACAAAAATAAAGCTTAATTCGCTCAACTTATCGGATCAGTGAATGAGAATATTGAATAATGATTACAATATCAGATCAGACTGAGCGTATTAAATTATTCACAGCGGAAAATTGTTTTTCACATATATATTTTCAATATTATATACTTATATATTCAAAATGAAATACAAGAAAAGTCACCTTAAATCTCATCGAAAATGATGATGATATTTGTCAAAAGAAGATATATGGAAAATAAAGATTGAACAATTTGCGAACGGGTATAAAGACAAAATAAATATATATATATAAATATATATATATATATATTTATTTATTATTTTTATTATTTTTATTTATTATTTTTATATATATATATACAAATCTGATCCGATCATCTTCAGTCTAAAACAAGTCCAAAATTTCAGTTCAGTTACAAAACGAATAGAATTAGAACCCGATAAATATTTTATTAATAATGTTTCGTCCATTTTAATCCTACGGAAATATGATTTTATGTCTTAAAATATAAGAATTCGTCTTTCGAGGAAGGTTCAATACATACAATTGAAATGTACCCCAGATTAAGCTATGAGGTGACAAATTAATGTTATTAAATTAATAAATAATAAATAAATATGTACTAATATGTATTACGTAGAAGTACATTAAATGAAATATAAATAAGTAGATCTTCATTTGGCCTAATGTACGAGAAGAGCATATTGTCAATCATTTGAATCTATTCTCTAATGTTAAGATACATTGAACCCATTTGGTTATTTTCCATCTCTTTCCCTTTTGATGCATATCTAATCTTATTATTTTTTCGGTGAAATTAGATATCAATCTAAGTTCTTCACATGTTTGACTTGAATCTAATTCGATTACTTTTCTCAAATCATCACTAGTCGTGTTAACGAGTTTCTCACACCTCGATGCATTTTCCAGATTTTCATCAACAGAACAAAATATCGGGGACCAAAAATAACAATTATTTCCTTTACTGCACCTTTTCCGAATAACATTTTAAATATTTTCTGAGGCATTGAACCCAACCTTAAATTCATACAGTAATTGGAAACGAGTGATTGCATTTCTATTCACCATTGTGACTACTAAATAATTTAAATATGAGTTAATGATATTTAAAATTAAGATTATATGCTTGATTTTAGATAATCTAATAAAACAAATTAATTTTCTTAGCAATAAATAATAAATTATTTAATGCAATGCAAAATTAATAAAATTTATATGTCTAATGTGTTTAAATAACCGATTTTTAAATCTAATACATTAAAATATATTTAAATAAAAGATTCCAAATTTTTGACAGTAACACTTTTAAATTTAATATTTGTCTACAGATTTACCATTAACTTTAATACTCCTCTGTAAGCGATTATAAAAATCATTCATAACATTATGAAACCTTTCTGGTGATATTCTAACTGCCCCCTTTTGAATAATAATTCTCAGGTTTCGGATATCTTTTGGTGATGATAAAAAAATATGATAATAACTGTCAAAAGAAGATATAGAAAATATTGATTGAGTAATTTGCGAAAGGTTTAAATTTCCAATCAAATAAATCGAATTAACAAAATCTGATCCGATCATCTTCTGTCTAAAAGAAGAAGTCCAAAATTCCAGTTCAGTTACAGAACGAAAAGAATTAGAACCAATAAATATTTTATTAATAATATTTTGCCCATTTTAATCCCACGGAAATATGATTCAATGTCTCATCATATAAAAACATCTTTCGAAGGAGGTGCGAAAATAATTAAATGACATTTCATTGCAGTCTGTGCATTTTTCGAATGATGGAGAATTTATTGAACATTCTCCACGCAAACCGGCGATTTAATTAGCAGAAAAATTAAAAAATAATTTAGCAACAAAATGCGATTTATTTAATTTTCTGTCAGAGATAAATACAAATTTTACCATGTGAAGATATATTTATAAATTTTGTTGATTTTTTGCAAAGCTGTGGGAAAAATAAAATCATCACAAAATCAAACAAAAAAATATCATTGTTATTCGGCAAATTTCGGCTTTAAAGAGATTTCATTGATATATATTGTCATGTTAATGGTAATAATTGAAAAGTAAATTTAAAAAATTAATTTTTATTACTTTTATTAATAATAAAAGTTGAATAACTGGATTTCCACATGAAAGGGAAAATGTGGAATTATTGATATTTTCAAAGAAAATATATTATCAATTAATTATTTTTTCAATTATTATTAATAATTAACAATTGAATATTTGTATTTTTTTCAAAGTAAGAAATTAATAATTAAATTATTCAATAATTAAATGAATAATATCCACGAAATAACATATTTAAAATTAATAATAATAATAATAATAATAAAAATAATAAT
>JBBMKC010202173.1:0-13942 GCA_037834085.1 Bipalium vagum | reverse complement strand
ATGAAAAATGTTTTAAAAAGAGCTGAAATTTGTAAACGCTCTGGCGGCCATCATTTAAAAGACATAATCTTTAAAAATTAAACCAAAAGATTATGCCTCTATTGAAATATATTGTATTAATAAAATTTTTTATTTATGTATTACGCTTTGACTTCTATTTTAATTAAATGGGTAGGAAGGGGGTTTTGGTGCACCCTGGATAAGTAAAAACAGAAAGTTTATCAAAAAGGTAATCCATTTAAAACATAAATAAAAAGGAAAATACCAATGTAAATATTGATAATTAAAATAAATATTATTATAAAATTCTCATAAACTTTGTTGAGTTTATATATATATATATATATATATATATATATATATATAAGTTGGAATGAGCCCGTGTCAGATTTATACTGTGCTTTATATCCATGCTTCTAGATAATTATATATAATTATTTCGTAAAGGATTTTAATCATAGAAAAATTATAAGATTTTGTAAATTTATTATGGTTAAATATTATATTAAGATATTTTTTCAGCAGTTATTTATTTATTTTTATTTTTCTTTAAAAAATCTGATTAAAAACTTGTTTGGAAAAATAAAAAAAATGATTTAAATAAAACATTTAATTTACACTTTCTGACACTATTTTAAATGAAAAATAAAATTTCTTAAATCATTTCTTTATTATATTTTATTACAATTTTTTTATTAAATTAAAAGAAGTAAAATTATGAAATCTGGGAAAAATCTAGAAATAAATAATTGCAAAAATTAAATATTTCACATATTAATAAATATAATTTTCAAATTTAATTTATTATTAAAATTTACACAGTTTATTTAATTAAATTAATTTGTGAAATTTTCTTTAAGCTTTGTTAAAATATATCACATTTTATTCTTTTTATTTTAAGATTGGACAAGATTAAAACAAAAAACAAGATTAATAAATCCCTTAGTGATTCTGAGAGAAAGGTATATTTTACAAAATAGATTTTTATTGGCAAATAATTCTGAGAATTGCTATTGATTTTACACAAAATGTTTTAAGTTTATTATAAAATTTGATAATATTACGAATAACTAATACCCACCCACATGATTTTCACAATTTTGAACTGAGTAAATATTGTGAAATAACTATGTGAAATAAATATAAAAAATCAGACATTATATGATTTCTTTAAAGTTATTCCGTTGTGGTTAATAATATATCAAATAAAAAATTCAAGAAAAATAGTGGAATAATTAGCATAAAATATTCAAAGAAAAACTAAAAGAAAACCGATATGTATATATTAAAACAAAAATAAAACTGCCTCGTGTGTTATTTTGTCTTATAATCGATTGACTATTATTTAATTGGTAATTATTTAATTTAATAATAATTTATATTATTTTTATTTTTATTTAATTTCGAAAATTTTAAAAGATTTATAAGCAAAAACTTTTCTAAAATAATAAATTATATTTATATGTGAAGATTTGCATTTTAATTTTTACAACTCAGTAGAGTTATTAGAATATAAATGACCGAAATTCCCACCCTAAAATCCAAATTGATAATACATCCAAGCAGAAAATTGCATATTGATTTTTTAATAAGGAAAACTGCTACTTTGATGCGCCTATGTGGAAAATAGTACTGATAATGGAAAATGCTGATAGGCTTTTGAAAAATAGTTCTTAATTTAATATAAAGTATTTGAAAAATAGTAAATTTGTGAACTGTTTTATTGAGTAAAATGGATCAGTTTGATTTATAAATTAGAATTTTATCGTTACATATTTAAAGTAAATATTTGGTTGTGTCATATAAAATGTCCGATTTCAATAAACCATTTTTACAAATGTTTTGTAACACCCCTTTGTAGTAAAGCTACAGAAATAAATTCTCATATTAAGATAGGGCATTTTCATATTAGTTTAAATTATCCAACAAGTTCTTAGAAAATATCAGGAATGGCGCACAAATTGATAAATCCAGAAAGTCGTAAAATTTACTTATAGGCATGAAAATGAAAAAACGCGGTTTCGGAGGCAGGCAAAAATATTAATTTGACATTTGGCAAATGTATAGCTAAGGACAACAATATTTTCTGTCTTTGCATTGTTTTTTCTCGATTTTCATTTTAATTTTAGATTTTATTCATCCTCCTTTCCACCCTTTTATTCTTTTTTATTAATTAAGATTTTTCACATATTGGGATTATTTAAAACGTCAAAATAGAGCGTTATTTGTTCAAATGGAAAAGATACATAGAACAATTATCCTGGAAACCCGATTTTTATTTAGACTTAATTTGACTTGAGTTTAATTGTTTTAACTTTAATAAGAAAAATCTCAACCTCTCTGACTAAAACAAAAATATAATAATTAATGTTTACTTTATTTACAACTGTAAAAATAATGCAACAAACTTTACAGAATAAAAATTAAATAAAAGTGCTAATGGTTTTTAATATTTCCTCAATACATTTATTTATAAATTAATTTCCATCGTTCTCTTTTACACTCTCATTTTTTCTTTATTAATTAAGAATTCTGTATTTTTACCCTTTGGAAGAAGAATTGTTATTTATTAAAAAGTCCAGCGTCTTTGCTCAAATATTTTCAGACATTTCTTAAACTGTCACAATGAATGATATTGTAACTCTTAAACTTTGAATTGTTCTTATTATACGTAAATCTGGTAGTGTTTTTTATGTACGTCATATACGATTTACTATATATGTATTAGCACACGGCCGACCTAATCCTTAGAAAACATCACAAAATTCAGTCATAGGAATTTAAAAATATTTATTTATTTATTATTATTTAAATTATTTACTGAAATATATCATTGAACCTTGTGGATTGGATTCATAGTGGTCATAATTAGACTTGGGGTCGGATACGGAATTTGATTTGAAATTGACAGGACTTTGGAATCTTATTATCTTTTCACTGTATACTTCTAAACAAAAAATAAATATTTTAATTTGGATTTAATAAATTTTTTAAATGTAATTAAATATTTTATTTTAATAAATTAATGACCAATCAAAATTTCTAATAATAATAACCTATTTTTTTATTAACAAGGCTGGTTTTCTTTACAAACAATTATTAAACAAGATAATATAAAGATAAATTTAATATAATTTGAATAACTCAAAATATAATTGTCTTTCAGAATATTTCTAATTCCTTTTAAACAAAAAAAAACAAAAATTCAAAGAATATAATATTTGTTCAAAGTTTTCTAAAAAAAACTTTTAGGTTTTAGAAATATCATTATATATCTGATTTCCTAAAGTTGTTGATGAATTTTCTTCAATAATTTCATACAGTTCATTTTTCAATTTGGAATAAGATTGTAACTTTTACTTAATTCAAAAATTATTTCCACTTTTAATTTCAGTTTTTATTTATAGATAAGGGATTTACAAATTTTTGAAAGATGAAGAAGAACCTTTTTTTGAACCTTTGAAGAAGCAGAAACATTTACCAATTTCAAGATTCATAAAATCAGGGCAGTATAATCAATCCAATAATGAAAATATCGATTTAATGAAAAATAATTTTTGAACATTTGATAATTACTATTAATTAATTAATAATTAATGAACATTTAATTAATTATTATTTATATATTTGGTTTATTAGAAATTAACTATTTTATTTAATTTCTTACAAAGAAATCAAATATAAAACATAGTAAGAGAAAATAAAAATTATTTAAGTTTAAATTAAGAAAACCAAAATTAAAATTGTAATATTAATGGCACAATAACAATCAAAATCTAAGGTAATGAGTTAGCAATAAAAAATGCAAGTTTCTGAACTATTGCAAATGTGTCAAACATGCTTGTTCTCGCTCCAGAAGTCGTCTCGAGGCGGTTATTAATGCAAAAGGCGGATTTATTGAATGAATTATATCTATCAATAACCACTTTGTGTTCTTATTTGTAATTTGTAATAAATATTTAAAATTATAACTTTTACAGTTGTTTTTCATTAATTCATTTTCCGCGTCAATTCTACTCGCTCACCCTGTACATAAAATTTTTGAAACACAGAACTATTCACGATTTGCCAAAGGAGTGGTCGACCTTATGGAAATTGTCAGTGATCATTAAATACATTTTTGTCGTGAGAATTCAAATAAACTTGGAATTTCAAAGAGTACAGGTCATAGATCGCTAAGGACAGAGATTAATTTGATCCCATACAAATTACAGTTCCACCAAATTTTAAATAAAGAAGATTTTGAAATTACATCAATCCAACAAAATCATTTTTTAAAAAACCTCATTACGTCCGATAAGTGTATCTTTTATATGAATGGTATGGTCAATGGACATAATTAATTTTAACACGATGTACAGTGGAGTGCAAATGTCTTTGTCATCAGCATTTCTATTTTTTTATTAACTAAATATGTACAAGATATATTACACTCAAAGATACAAATTATTTAATAATTGATTCTTTTTCCTTTGGAATCAATAAGCTCTAAACATCTTGCCACCATCGAGTTTACTAAATTATTTAAGATTTTCATACCAATCTTATTCTATTCTCCATTTGAGAACTTAATTAATTCATCATTTTTTTGTTTTTTATCTCTACTTCGGGTTCTTCAAAAGACAAGAATTCCTGGGCAGCTCAACTTTTATGTTTGAGATCATTGTCCATTTGTAATCTCGACCCCCAACCAAATACTTTTCTAACATTTGAAATCAGGTATTCCTGAATAATTTGTACAAAATATGATCCATCCATAATTCTTTTATATGCATGCACACCAACAAGATCCTTGATACTGATACTTCCCCATGGCATAATCTTTTGTCTATTTTTTGGAACTCTTTTGAATTCAACGCTTGGATTCTTCGACCATCTACAAATTGTATTTTGAAACAATTGCAAGGACGTTGCATCAGTAAAATAGTTCCACTAAAATCATCATATTTGTGTTGAATTACCCATTAAAAGGGTATCTTTTTTGTGTTAGCATTGGAGTCTTGTTGGGTAATGAGCTGTGGTAGCCCAATCGTTTAAGATGTCATTGAATGGTACATTGAAAAACTCCTAAGTATTGATTGTTCATCAATTTTTTGTACAAGTTTTTTTGGTGTAACCTCATGATTCTATCTAATCCATTGGGAACACTCATTAATCTTTAGAGGTTGTCCCTTGCGTGGACTGTCTTCAATGGTAAATTGCTCTTTAATTTTATTTATGTTGTGATTTTGGATATTCCAAAAATTCAAAATAACTGAACACCTTGCTGTCATTCTACTTGATTTTTGTTGAATACATTTTATTAAAACAGATCTCTAAAAATAAGACATATATTTATCAACATTGACATATTTATAGATTTATTCTTATGAGTAACCATATTTGCGAAAACTTATTTTAAATAACAAATATAAATTTGAAAAGTTGACATATATAGAGGGGAAATACTTTTGCACTCTACTGTATATAACGAATAACTTAGGAAATTTTTCAAATATAATATTGATACCTTTCATATAGTTTTCAATGGTATTCAATGTTGTTATATCTCGAACTAATCGGTTACGATTAGACCTCATTTCTCTTTTAAAATTTGTATAAATTAAATAAGTAAAAATTGGAAACTAAATATGTAAAATTTATAAGACTATTTCTATCAAATATTGTAATTTGTTCCCATTTTAAATTTGAGAACTCATTTTAGTATTTAATGATTCTTCTGAAGAATAAACAGATAGAGTATGTTTATAATAATAGATTTTGTATGTAAGACGTTCAAAAGTTTTACAAACATCAATATGAAAAGACTTTTGAAGATATTTTTTTAGTTTGTTATATTATTATAATATTATATTTTATTGAGTTATATTCCATTTAAGCATTTTTATATATCAGAGACTTGTACCTCTAAACAAATTAATATACAAACATTATTTTATTTAATTTAGGCTTTTAATGTTATACTTTTCATTATTATAATAAAAATTAAATTGTCTAGCAGTTCATATATATATTTTATCTCTAAAATTTGATTTTTAGTTTCTTTAAAGAAAATATATAATTGATTTTAATTTTCATAGGATATTGTTTTAAGAGATAATTTAATTTATCTTAACAATTTTGGAAAATTGAATAAAATTTACTAAATTTAATATTTAATCTAATGATGATTGCCTGTTTAGGTGGCTCTTACTAAAAAGAATAATTCATTATTTGAATTAACTAATAAAATTTCCGAAGGTCATTGTTTAAATACTTATTTATAATGTGAAAACAAATTAAACTCTCACTTTAAAATTTTTCCACTCTTATAAATTGAGGTAATATAAATTGATATTTATATATGTATATACGGTAGTGATTTTTCAAATTTTAATTTAGTATAATTTTGGATCATGACAATTACTAAAGAATTAAAAGAGCTTCAACAACTCTTAGAAAAATATGGTCAGCAGCATTTATTAAAATTTTGGAACGAATTGTCTGAAGTTGAACGAGAAATATTGAAAAATGATATAAAGGATATTGATTTTCAAAGTTTTTTCAGGGATATTGAAGTAAATATTTTTTTATGAAAAATATTTATCAGTGATCTAATTATTTGTAGATTTGTGAAAACTTATTTTATTGAAATCATTTATCAAAATTATTTTTTCTGATTTAGTTTCGGAATCATATATGTTACGTTATAACCTATGTTTCTTAAAATAGACTAAACATCACTTGAATATTAAATCAACTGACGCTTTTTACCTTTTTCTTTGCGTGATTCTTAAAGTCATTTGTACTGTTGTTTTCATGGCATGAATGAAGTTTATAACATTTTCATTATTTTTAATAAGTGGATATTCATTGACTCAATTTAATAAAAACAATAATAAATAATTAATAGTTCAATTCCAATAATAATTGTTATAAAAATTAAAAATAATCAATAATAATAGTTTCAGATTTTTTCATTTAGTTTGGTGTGTCTCTGATATTGTATTTTTAGTATCCATAATTTATTTTGTGCTTTTAGACCTTTCTTATGTACATTTAGATCGAACACAACAGTAAGTGTTCACATTTCCTTCAAAATGTTTTTGATCATGTCTTTCGGACATAGTTTGTCTGCAATCCAGCTACTCAAAATTTATTTTTAGAAATAATTCTCATTTCTGTACTATCACATTTATGATTTACACATACTTTTTGAAATAAATACAATAAGATTATTATAATATATCGATCTCTATGCGTTTTGAATAACAGCTTATGATTTATGTTACTTGATGTAGAAGGTAGCCATAACAAGGAAAAGGAGATTCGATAATGAGTTAGACCCACCGTCTCCAGAACAATGCGGGCATTGGAATCAGTGTACCTCAGAACTTTTGGAAAGATACAACGAAACAGGTATTTGACTCTTATTATTCAATTTAATCAATTGGGCTTCCCATAAATGTTCATTTATAGTATTTCAATTCGATGAAACTAATTTTTAAAATTTACAATCAATGATTGAAATAAATGACAAATAAATTTATAATATACACTTTTTCGAGAAATACGCTTAGTTATAAACTTTAAACTGAGCAATGAAATTATCAAATATATATGATCAAAATGTGTGAAAGAAATAAATCTATATGGGAAACATGTAGAGATGTCAATTGCGGGTTATGTCACCATGTTAGATTTTTTGTTATGCTTTTAATAAGATTTATTTTCTCTAGAGATATATCGTTCAATTATTGTTGAATCTGATTTTATTATTCCAAAATGTTTTAGGAGTACCAAGAGAAGACCGTAGCTGATGACCCATGATATCTCACGAATTTTCAATAAGAAATAAATCTGGTGAATATCCTGGCCAAGTTATTGTTTCCACTTCTGATTCTTGTAAAAACGTTGCCATTATACTGGCGGTCTGCAGTCTCATATTTTCTTGTTGAAAACGATTAACTAGAAGTTTTTCCATTAATGGAATTAATACAGGTGTTAGAATTTCTTCGATGTGTCGAGGAGCATTTAAATTACCTCTGATGAATACAAGGGTGACTGGAATTCAAAAGCATGTGGAAACTCATACCGTAATTCCAGATAATAACTGCCTTTAGGTTTGGTAACATCAATCCAACATTCCGTTCGACACTGCAATGTTGTATATCTTGACACCAACTAAGGCGTGCTACTTTATGATGTGATTTTAACGGTAAACATCATTCTTGATAGTCTGTGCGCATACCAATACTACTCAATCTTCGATATGAAGTGTTGAGGGATACCTTTTTATGGGATTCATTTTCCAATTTATGTAAATTTTCTGTGGTCGGTATAAATCTGTCTCTAAGAGATAGAAAAATGCAGGTGTCAAGTTCCGAGTTCTTTTGTGTTTTGATATTTTCCACTGCTCCTGCGACGACGCAATAAATAAATAATTATAAATACACATTTTTTACTGGAATTTAAAAATGAAATAGGTTTTCTATTTGAATTTAATCAATTACTACGGAAATGTATTGAAAATAACTATTAAAATGTGAGATTTTAAGAATTTATTGAATAAAAAGTCGGAAATAATTATAAATTCACATCAAATCTTCTAAATATATTGTCGAGTATGTGAAATTAATTAAATTAATATGATGTATCGCCACCTTTTTTGTAATTAATTCGAAAACCCGTTTTTTTCTCATAGAATTCGCAAATCTTCTCCGAGCCTCCTGTTCAATTTCATTCCAACCCTTAAAAATAGCCTCCCGCAGTTCATTGGCAGAGGAAAATTGTTTGCCATTTTCACCCATTTGCCTGGAGATAATGCCCCACACATTTTCTATTTGTTTCAGATCCGGACTACATGCCGGTCAATCTAGGAAGTTAATATTTTCTCAAAAAACATTGATTTGGTGAGTCTAGATGTATGGACTGCAGCGTTGTCTTGCTGAAATATGAAATTTTCTTAAGATAAATCCTTTCAATTTGCACATAAATCCATTTCCAAAAACTTTATGTATGTGCTGGAATTCATTTTAGTTGAAATCTAATAGAAGCTGTTCGAGATCTAATAAAAGCTATGCGAGATCGTCTCCCATTCCAGAACTGTTCCACCTCCTCAAAAATTTCGACTGATTATCACCTCTACAGATTGTCTTAAATCGTGCTAATAACAACACAAGCCTTTTGGTCCATCTAAACTAAAAATTCTGTCATCTGAAAAAATACGCTTTTCTATACCATGTACTTCTTTCCGAAATCAAGTCTTCTATCTTTGTGGTTTAGAAATAATTCCAGTTTCTGCAAAGGTTTTTGCCATTTTACAGTTTCCTTATTAGCCAAAATTTGTCTAACATATTTGGTAGATACCGACAGGTTCATTACTGTTCGAATTTTAGATGCTACTAAACGGTTATTTGTAGCTTTTCTAAAATCTCCTTGCTTGCCGGCCTTTTCTTTTGATGGTTCCATTAGTAGAGCCTAATTTCAAATATGCACTCACAACACCATGACTTTTATTTATCTCAATTGCAATCTTCCTATTTCTAAATCCAGATTTTCTCATAATGTCGATTTTATCTCGCTCCGAGAGAGTCAATTTAGTTCCTCGTTGGATTTTATTTCCATTTACAATATATTTACACAACATTTAAAATTATTATTGAAATTATTAAATCACGCATAAAGTATTTTACAAGATTCAATAAAATTTTTTAACAAAAAATATTTAAACATTTGTTGGGTGGATTTATACTTATTTCTGCATGATTTTTATGACTATCGCCTTAAAACACAAATTTTAATAAAAACTCAACATTCAAACTAAAAATGTTTTACAAATAACCTATAACATGTTTAAGTAAATTTTGATCTCCTTAAATGATTAATTTATACCTTAGTAAAAAAAATTATAGTAGAAACCTGAATGGACATAATTATTTCCTCCACTGTAGTATTTTATTGTTATTATTATATTTTATTTATTGTTTGAAAAAAATCGTCACGTAGGTTTCAGTATTATTTTTCTTTTATTTCAACTTTAATATTCCATATGTTTTCCATTAAATTCAGTTTTTATAAGACATAAAACCGTGAAATATGTGAAAATGTTGTTTAAAATGTCTTAGTCGAATAAAAAATTTAAAGAATTTCTTTTAAAAGATTACATTTTTAAACTTTGCGAATTATATGGTATTGTCTTTGACGTAGTTTTCTATAAATGTCACAAGACTTTTCGATTTAACTCTAAAGGAACGTTATCCACTTTAGAATATGATCTACATCTTATTGATCTTTGTTTTGTGCAAAAAATTAAGGAAGATTAAAATTTTAACAATATCCGTTTATATAATTTTTTCGGGACTCGTGAAATAGTATTAATGCAAAATAATATGTTTGTAAAAACATTCAAATAAATTCTGTATTAGGTCTGAAATACATTTCCAATGGCGAATATTGCGATATTATGATGGCTGGCGGAGTGGGAACTCGACTTGGTGTCACATATCCGAAAGGAATGTACGATGTTGGTCTGCTGTCTGGTAAATCACTTTTTCAAATACAAGCCGAAAGATTATTGCGAATGCAATACCTCGCCTTAAATAGGTTTGGAAAGGTGTCACCGATTATGTGGTAATTATTTGACAATATTTTTATTATTTTATATAATTATCGTATCAATTATTTAAAGTTATTTTATTTTGAATAATTAATGCACCTGCAGTTGAGCTTTACCCTTTATTCAAACACATTTTGACACGTATGCATTGAGTAAACTAATTTCGCAGGTGTAAATGCATGGTCCCGTTGTAATTCAGTTTTGCGCAGTTTTAGTCACAAAAAAGATAATAAATGACTATGTGAGTCTGGTCAATGCAATCTACAAATTTTTAAAATATTTATATTTTGTATATATAGATTTTCAGTTAAAAAATTTTGATAACATCAGGGTATTTGATGCTTCTCATTTAACTTTGATCAAGAAAAATTTTCACCAATTATTCTTTATTTCATTTATGGGGTAATAAGTATTTATCTTATTATGATTATTATTATTATCTGGTCAACTTTATCATTAATATTAATATTAATATTAATTTTTTCTTTTCAAAATCTATTAATAAAATCTTAAATGAGATGCAGAAACACCAATGTACTTAAGCGATATTGAAATTTATGTAAACCATAGAAATTATTTATAAATACTGAATTAATGATAACTGAAAATTAATATCGTTTATATATAGATTTTTCAGCATCAAATTTGTTTTCTTCAAATGACAATTCCAAATCTTAATTTGGAATAAAATAAATATAACCTAATTTTGTAACCATCAATTGTTTCTTGACAAAATTTTTATTTACTTACGTATAAATAAATTTAGAATTTTTAAAATGATCTGCCACGTCGTTGGAAGCAAGTGAGAGAGAACAATGGCAATTATATTTGACTGATATGTACTTTTTTGTTGTAATATTACAGTTATTATAAATTTTCATAAATTTTTTTATATTCTTTTTTTTCTGTTTTGTCTTTGTTTCCAACCTAATAATTATTGATAATCCACTAGTTACAAAATATTTATTTAGGTATATAATGACATCCGATGGTAATCTCGAAAAAACGATGGAATTCTTTAGAATTAATAATTATTTTGGGCTGAAATACGATCAAGTGCGGTTTTTTGAGCAATTCACCTTGCCTGCTGTGGGCTTTAATGGAAAAATGATTCTTCAATCGAAATTCAGAATCTCCAAGTCACCAGGTTACATAATGATAATAATAATAATAATAATAATAATAAATCAAATTCACAAATTAACAAATATTTATTGATATTCAATTGTTCCATAATTGATTTTTAAAAATTTTTTTTTGAAAGATTGATAGGTTTTTTCAAATTAATTAATACTTAAAGAAGAAAATCTAAATTTTTCGGACAATGTTTTTTTAGGACCTACAGAAATACCCATGTATTTTTTCTAACCTACAAAATTACTCATGTTTTTTTGATCTATAATAAAAAACCAATGTCAATAATAACAAGAAAGATAACATTGACAACCAACAATTATATTTTTATTAACAAATTCAGTTTCTTCAAACATATTATGGTTTTTCAAAATAAATCAATAATTTTGTACAAATTTTTGTTTAAAGATTTAAATTTTAATTGTCTTTTATGAACATGAAAAAAATATCGAATTATTCTTTATCCCACCAAATACGTCACCAAGGTATTATAAATTTTTTTAAGACTATTATAAGAAATTTTTGTTAATGAATTTTAATTTAGATAATAACGTTACACAAAAGATGATGTACAAAGGTTGATTTATATCAAGAATTAGTAGGATTTCCAAAGCATGGAGTAGTGTAAAACCTGAGACTATTTCTAATTGTTTTACCAAGTTTTTCGAAAATGGATATGTTAAAGAAGTTAATGCTGAATTCGATGATTTTCCATGTTTTGAAATTAATCCAAAATTTGACGAACATATTTTGTTTGATCTAGTAGAAATGTATGAAAATGAAAGTTCTGTAAAAGTTGAAATATATAATAACAAAGAGGTGGAAGAACATATGGTATAAATTGAAGCCTCATTATGCAACAAAAGTTGAAAAATATTGACTTTCATCAAGGAAAAATAATTATACAGTTAAATATTTGCTAGAATACTGTATAAAATTCAAAAAGTAATCTTTCTGCACTATACGGAAACGGTGTAACTGTAAAAGTCACATCAAATCTTATCACTGAAAAAGAAATCCAAATTTCTTACCTAACTTAAAGATTGTTTTATTTGTTAAAAAACTTACACTATTCAAACCGGATTCATGTATATAACTTAAGCTAAAATTTCCGAAAACAAATTTTAATTCAGTTAAATATGAGTTGATATAAATATGAAAATCAGATATGAAACTATTTGACCACTAATGACCACGGATTTGTATTCCCACACTCATTAGAGAAAAGTGTTTGAATTTTCCATTTTTATTGTTCTGTCGTAGAATTGGTTGTTCCTGATCCAACCAATATGTTTTAATGATCAATTATTAATTATCATTTATCAAAAAAATAATAAAATGTGGGGGTGTATTGTAATGTTATTTGAAGAGTGATATATACGTATTATGTTTACAAAATTCCAGGAATATTATAATTGAGTGATCAATGGCAAAAACCCTAAAAATCAACTTCTTAACCAATAGTATTTGAACATTTGGGAGTGAATTAACTTTCAAATTGTGATCAATAAGACTTTATTAGAAAGTCGTAAATACTATAGGAAAACACTCACCAATTAAAAAAATTTTTAAAAAATCAAATATTCAAAAAAAGATTAAAAATACTTCAGTAAATCTGCACAGTGAGATAATAATAATAATAATATAATTATAATTTTTATTTTGCTTGTATATAAACTTTTCTGAACTCAATTTAGTAAATTTCTGTCATATAAAAAGATATAAAATAAATAATAAAAATATATTATTTCTGGTAACCATTTTTAATAACCTGAATTCAAATCAATATTTTAACTTTTAAATGAAATTTGATAAAGAATATAATCATTGAATAATATTCAGATGGTAATGGTGGACTGTATCGGGCATTGAATAAATTTAAGTTGATCGATGATATGAAGCGCAGAGGAATTAAATATGCCATGGTTCATGGTGTTGACAATATTCTGGTAAAGAATGCAGATCCCGTTTTTCTCGGATTTTGTGTAGAGAAAAATGCTGATTGTGCGGCAAAAGTCGTTGAAAAAATTAATCCTGATGAACCTGTTGGAATTATTGGAAAAGTCAATGGATCAATTCAGGTTGCTATTACCTTAATTAAAATATGAATCAATTTTTTAATTTTTTTTCTTTCTAAAGAAAATAATAATAATAATAATAATAATAATAATAATAATAATAATAATAATAATAATAATAATAATAATAATA
>JBBMKC010202162.1:0-13942 GCA_037834085.1 Bipalium vagum | reverse complement strand
AATTTTAATTGCTTTTTAAGACTTTTCGTATAACAATAATTTTTTACAAATTTTAATTTAAATTTTATTTCCTATTTATATTAATATTTTCTTTTTAATTATATTTAAAGTAAATATTTTTTACTATTTTTATTTTAATTTTATTTATTTCTTACTATTTTTAACATTAGTTTGAAAATTTTTCTTAAATTATTTATTTCTAGTAACTTGATGTTACTAATAAATTTTTCTTATGGTAAATTTAATAATATTATCATATTTTTTAAATTATTAATTTATTATTATTTAATTTTTTTAATTATTTATATTTTAACTATTTTTTCGGTCAGAATTGTTAACATTAAAACAATTTCTCACAACAAATATATTTTAAATTTAATACATAAGAATAAATAAGGTTACATACACATTTATGAAGGGTAACAATGGACGATCACCAAGATCACAAAGTTTGATAAGTTTATAATCACAAAAAGTTTATCGATAAGTTCACAAATAGTTTATCACGAATTAGGTACTGTTGGTGTTTTTGGAGCTTTGTTTGGTCGTAGTCTCCACAATTGTTTTTAAAAAGGTCAAGAATTAAAGATAATAGAAATTTTATAAAATCATTTTATCTTAATATACTTTACAATTTTAAATAACTTTATAAAAAATGAATAAATTTGATGATAATTCTTTAAAGAATAATGAAAATTCTGAAATAATTATACCAACTGCTCCTATATATAAAAAATTAGAAAAGTTAGAAATGAAAATATTTTCAAATCCATTTTTTGAGCAATTACAAACAGAAAATTTAATAAAGACCGTGTAAATAAGAATAAAATTTTTATAAAAAATTTAAATTTAAATTTAATACAATATATTTTTATTTAAAAGTGGGACTTATATTATAATTGGAATTTCTGGGATTGGAACAGCAGCTTTAACAGGAAATTCAACTTTATGAATTGGTTTATTAGTTTTTATTCCAATTGGTACTGAAATTTTGATTGCTTTAAATGTATTTTTTTTAAATGATTAGTAAAAAGATTTCATCACAAAGAAAAATAATTTACAGAGAAATTTGTGAAAGTATCGAACTCTCATTAAATATATCAATTAAAAGCTTTTAAAGATAAAAATTTAAGTAATGAAGACATTAAAAAAGTAAAATTTATTATAAATGAATGTAAAGGAACAAATAATTAGTAATGCACCTGTTATTGAAAAATTAATTTAAGAAGTTAAAAAAGAATGAAAAAGTATCCTTAAAAAATAGTATAGAAAAGATAAAGATTTTAAATTTATAATAAATGTAGATTTCATAATTCATTATTCACTAAAGTATAGTAATTCTTCATATTTCATTCGTCAAAGATGAAAGATGTGTTTTTATTACTGGGATCATTGATCGTCCCCCTTTCATTTCTACCTACGTACAAAGTTGAATAAAACGCCTAGAACTTTATTTTTATGAAAATATGATAAAGAAATAAAGAAAAGTTAATAAAATTTATTCAAAACATTTGAAGTCTAAATTGTGTAAAATAAAATTGATAAAATTGGCAACTAACCAGTTAGATTTACTCAGAACGACTAAAGTTACCAGAACAAGAATAAATAACGTCTCTTTTTGGGACAAAGAACAAATTCATTAGTCGACCTTTGGTAGATTCTAAAGAAAAATCTCTACTAATTTTATTTGTTAAAAAAAATCAATCAAAAATTTTTTTGTGGATGATTTACGCTACCTTTTTTGTCTTTTCGGCTCTTTTTTGGAATAAGAACGCACTTACTATTGGCTAACAGTAAGTTCGTTCCTATTGGATAAGTATTTTTAGATTATGATTTTTTTATTTAAATGATTAAATAGCACGTGCGTTCCGACAACAAAAAAGTACCATTAAAAAGTCGTTTGTATGATTTTCTGCTAATTCCTAATTTCATCAAGGTTTGATCCCAAAATTTTAGACTAATTCCCATTAATTATTTTCAAAATAATTTTTATATTAAATTC
Source organism: Bipalium vagum (assembly GCA_037834085.1). Lineage (NCBI taxonomy): Eukaryota > Metazoa > Platyhelminthes > Tricladida > Geoplanidae > Bipalium > Bipalium vagum. Next base: position 11,940 of record JBBMKC010202162.1, on the reverse strand, counting down.
TGAGAAATACATTTCCAGACGATTTTTCATATTTATCAATTTTCAAATTGAAATTAATTATTAGAATGATACATTAATTTTTGACTTTCTTATCATAATATTATATTATCATAATTATTACTCTGTCTGGTAAGTTAAGATCTGAACTTCAGTAGCCACCTTGAAATCACTGGCTTACCAATATTATCCTCCGGGATCGCGGATCTACAATAATAAAAGGAAAAAAAATTTTCTGATATTAAAATATTACAGTAGAAAGAAGCATCTAAGTTCTAATTCAAGGGAGTGTGCTGACGATGGAAATCATTCTGAAGGAGCCCCTAATTTTTCAGTCACTGGTTCTTAACATAATTAAGATAATCAATGTACATCGTTTCTGTAAATATAAACAACTATTAATTTTCAAACATTTTAGATCAAAATTTACTGTTTCTAATTATTTTACAAGTTCAAATTTGGCCTTACAATTTTTTAAATTGAAATACTTGAAAGAAAATGAGAATAAATTTTTATTTTATATCAATTTGATAACGTTAAAATAATTTTTATGTTCAGTTAATTTTAAACATATTTATAACAAGGTTTTTAAATTATGAAATTTCATATTAAATTTACAAATTACCAAAGGGTATTATTATTTTTTTAAACTTTATTTCTCTTAAGGATGTTACTTCTAATATAGATTTTACTTCAAAATCAGCATTAAGAAGATACATAATTAATTTTGACTAAAATTTGTCAGATTATCAATATTTAACAATCTTTTTTCCTTAAAAGTTTGATTTTGATAACAGCCAAAAAATAAGGCTATATATATAAAGCCACATTGATTAATGTTTTTAAATTAAAACATTTTTCAAGTGATGAAAATTTTTTATATTCTTATTAATAAATTTTAATCCATTTAAGATATTAAGCTAAGATATTAAATTGCTACATTATCTTATTTTGTTTTCATAAAGTAATTTTATGTCATTATTAAACATTTGTGATCTGTATTCTCTAATTTCCTTGGATACATTTGTTTATATATATATATTCTAATGTCTATAGACGAATTACCTTCAAACGATTTAGAATTACGGGATCTTATTACAGAGAGATTATCAAAATTTGGATTAATAAATGAAATAAAAGTATTTAATTGAAATTATATATTGCCTATAATTTTTTAGGCCCAATTAAGAGCTGGAGTATTGTTAACTTTGTCTCAGGAAAAGGATAGCAGAATTCCAATTTACAACCAGAAGAAAAAAATTCAGAATATCGTTAATACTTTAGAAGGTTTGTGTCATTTTTTCAGTATATGTCATGTGGTTATTATCTTAGGAAAATTAGCAATTTCACTCGTAAAAGATCTATTAGATCAATTAAATTTGAAACATACACTTTCTGTGTTTGAATTAGAAGCTGGTGTTGTAAGTAATTTTTAATTTAATAAATTTACTAATATTTAGGCTAATTTGTTAAATAAACTTTAATATAGTTTTAATAAAAATATATATTTATTGTATTTATTTTGTATTTCTTTAAAAGGTAAAAGATTAACCTTTTTATTTAGAAAAATATTAATAATCGAATTAAATTCTGATCACGTTAATTTCTTAGTCCTGAGTGTGAAATTAAAGATATATTAATAATATTTATCTTTAATTTTTAAAACAATGATTCTTAACATAAATATTTCATTTTTATGGGGTAAAAATATTTTTTGAATTATTTAAAATATGTATTTTTGTATCAAAATTTGAAATTTTTTCCTTGTCTTTCAGAAAATTATAATAATAAATATATCTTTCGAAGTTCCCAAAAATATATAATCGAGTATTAAAATAAGATTTGACTACTTTTTTGTTTATTTTTCGGATTTAAATAATATATCTGTCAATTTAAAATTAACTTTAAATTAATTTGTGATCCGATCCACTTTTATGAAATTTCTATCTTAATGATGTGAACCTTACTTAGGAGGAGTTGGAACTAGAAAGTCGTGATGCTCTAATCAAGAATTTCCAAAACAGCGTCAAAGAAGATGATAGAAAAAATCCAATACTGTTCAGTTTATTGAAGAATTTTAATACAAATAACAACGTTAGTTTCTTTTATATTTTTTATAAATTTAATGTGCATATAATTTATTAATTTATAAAATAAAAGAAATATTAGTAATTACTAAAATAAGTTAATTGAATGGGGAAATTTTTTTTAATTATTGAAATTGTTGCAAGTATTTTGAAATAGTTCAGTTTCATTTAAAATTTTGAAACATATCCATTTAATACTTTTCAAGAACCTTAAAACATTTTTCGAGAATATTGAGAATATAAAATATTAATCACTTCATCTTTTTAAATTATTATATATTTTTATATTATTATAATTATCATTAATTTAAATAAGTAAGACCGAGCCTGTTATCAATAAATAATGGAAGAGTTAAAGAAAAAATCAATTAAATTTCATGAATTATATCCGAATTATTTATTTCTGTTCAGGAAATGTCGGAAAAAGAATTAATTCAATTATCCAGTGCAAGCAGTCTAACTTCAAAAAATAAAAGAGTTCTGCCAGTTGTTTCTGATAAGAAAGAGAAAGGTAGTTTTGTTACTTAATATCTTCATTATTTTTTACTTATTACCAAAAACACAATTAAAATTTTCTGAAAATATTTAAAAAATTAAATTCGTACCCTTTTAAATACATTGATTTATAGGGTAATTTTTTTTGATGAAGTTTTACTCATCAATAATTTTGATTATTAAAAATTAATATTAAATAAGTTTTATTACTCGATCTTATTGTCAGCAGTTTATCAGAATAGGAGTTAGATTCATATTTTGATAAACTATCTTTTAATTTAATAAACTTTCAGTTAGTACTTTTAGTTAAAAATTGGAATGCTGTCTATAGAAAGCAAATAATTTTCTGTCATTACTTATGTGGGCAATATTTTGAAAAAATTTTTACTCATTTTCGAAAAGGGAACACCGAAAATTGTAATTTATCTAATGGGATCTTACAATAGTAATTTTTTTATTGACAAACTAAGATTTTTTCATTATACAAATATAAATTAAAACACCGAAAAAATCTAATTTTTAGAGTCACGTTTTACAAAACTTAATATAATATTCTTAACTAGATCTTTAAATATTTAAGTATATTCTTCTAAGTTTCAGATGAAGTCTTAGTTTTTTCAAATCTTCGTTTCTTATAATACAATATGACTGATGCCCCCAGTGAACTAAAATCTTGCAAACAGGTTTAATCAACCAGAAAAGTTTAGTCTTTTAAAGATTCTACTTTGATATTGGTATGTTAAAATTGGTGTTCTTTTTCTACTTTTTTATTGTCATCTATCATGGTAATAAAACTAAAGGTTTTGAACGTTTTCGTTTAACTACTGTTTTAATGGGATTTCATGCAGTCTATAATTTATATAATCAGTTTGACAAAGAAAGGTTTGTAAAAAGAACATACCGGTTTTCAAAATGTTAACTTAGTTATACTCAAGATAACACTTTTTGACACAATGGAATACATTTATTAAAAAAATACTATTTTTCAACTGAACATCCATTAACACTAAAATATTGTTGTAATCGACGATAAAAAGAAATCATAGCATTTTTACACATTTTTGGTGAAATTTTAACTACCGTTTTTCGGTTTTTATCTGTCAGATCTTTTAGTTTCTATGGTTTTTAAAGTAAGCCTTTAGTATCTTTATTCCCAAAGAACAATCAAGTGAGTAATGAGCAGAAGCTGAATCCTGTTGAAAAATTATTTTTGATTTTGATCAAATTATGTACTGTTTTAAAACAATTTCTTTAGTAGCATCTCGTATAGATGTTATAGAACGTTCTACATAAACCTGAGAAATTTCGTCTATTTTTCTTGTATCTAAAGGAGTTTGTATTAACTTATTAAAATAATTAAATGCTTATATAAAACTTCGCAAATCCTATTTTTATATGAAATAAAATTAGTTGCGTTGTTTTAAGACCTGATACTTAATAATTACACACTCTGTACATCTTAACAGACACATCAATTAAAAATAAAAACCACGTCAAAGGGAAAATGATTTTTTTTAAGGTCACAAAATATTGATAAGAATTTTTTTATAATTATATTTATTTTTAAAATTTCTTTTCAGATCGTATCAGTTATAAGTCCGATGATTCCAATGAGTTTAGCGATGCCAATGATTTAACGGAATTTTCAGGAAAGAAGAATATGTAAGTTTGAATTGATTTTTCAATAAAAATGAATATTTTTAAAAGTATTTCTATCAATTTTAATTAAATAATTAAATAATAAATTCTTCTATTTATTTTAATGACAAAACATCAAGGTTTTTTGATTTAACCAATATGTAGCTTAACTTCAAGCACAAAGTGTGAACGGTTTCCAATTTCGTTATAAAATTTAAAAAATTTGGTTAATGATAGAAAGAGGAAACATTTTTTCTGTTTCTTGTTTATATACAGAAATCCGTTTTTTGAGAAAAAAGTAAATTTTTTTGTACATTTGTGAACTGTACTGCTGCATATACAATGTTATGTAATTGTCGGACGTCTATTTACTGTATTTCTAAACATTTTCAAGTAAGTCTCAGATTTCGTACAATAATTATTTTTTCATGACATTAATTTATAATCAATTGTTATTGATAAAAATATTAACCGAAAGTGTTTTGAAAATCTATTCTATATGAAAGGTATTTATTTATTTATTATAATTGACACTAAAATAATCAAGCATTTGAAATCAAATTTTATAAAATTTAATACAAATTTTATTATCTATTAGGGATCCAATTTGAAGTTAAAAGTTTTATTTATATAAAATCTATTTGAAACTGTTAAAATGTAAATTATATTTTTTTGAATAATACCATTTATGTATCACATTTAAGTTTATCAATACATAATAATTTGATATTTATTGAAACTCTATTGGAAAAAAGTATTACAATTACTCAAATCAGGCCCTGGTTGTTGTTTAAGTATGGCTAAGGTACCAAAGTTAAAGTGTCCTCACGAAAGATTCTGAAAATCTGCTCTCATGGTTTATAAAATTTAAAGATAGCAAGAGAAGTCTTGAAGATCTCTCGAGAAGAGGCCATCCATCCGTTGTCGACGTTGTCAAGTTAATAAAAATTCGAAATAAAGTACTCGCCACAATTTTCGATTGTCATGCGGAGACAATAAGAATTCACTTTCATGAAATGGGAAATCACAGAAGATGAGAACCATATGCTTTATCGGACAAAAAAAATCTATGCAGGTTACAATATGTAATGCAAATTTCATAAGATATGGTCGAGATTCATTTTGGAAAAAAATTGTGGCATCCGATTTAAAGTGGATTGAAAACACTAATCCTGATCATCGCGAGCAATGGTTATCGACCACTTAACATCCACTTGCGACCTCAAAACCAGACCTATTCTCAAAAAAGGTTCTATTGTTGTTTGTTGGGATTGCTTAGGAGAAATCTTTTGAGAGCTTTTGAAAAAAACTATTGACTATGAAAGTTTTTGCCAACAATTAGACAGTTTACATTGGGCTCTTCAAAAAGTAAGACCCAGTTTAGTTAGCCAATAAATGGTTATTCTTCAGCATGATAATGCTCAATGCTCAACACCATGTATCAAAAATGATACAAAAGAAATTAAGAGAACTGTGTTATGAAGTCTTGCATCATCTGTTGCGCTCAATGTTTCACTTTATTAAAGTAAAAAATTATAAAATTATAACCTGGACGACATAAAAAATGACAAAAGTTTTTTTTTAATAAAAAAAACTACTGAATTTTATTCCGATGGCAGAGAGGATTTGATTCTGATGAAGAATATTTAGTCAGTTAATGTTTGTATGTTAATTTCATGTTAAATTTATTTTGAAGTTTTGTTTATGACGTGCTGATAATTAAATTGGATCCCTAATATTTTCAATAGACAAAAGATTATTTGAAAAAAAAATTTAATATTGGGAAATTTTTTATAAATATTATTAAAGGAAAAATATTTTCCTCAGTCTTTTTTTACTCTATCGCAGTCAAAATCTTTGAAAAAGAATGAATAAACAAAAAATAACCAGACTACTTTTTAAATTAACGTGTTCAAAGATTGTTTCATATCTTTGACAAGTGAATATTATATAGTATTAATTTGTAAGATAATTGTTATCAGTGATATCAACAAAATCAGTCATAGTTTGAACAATGTATTTTTTGTGTATTTAAAACAATAATACTTAAACAAATTCTCCATTCTTAATAAATTAATATATTGTGCCATTAAATATCAAGATTCATTTCAATAAAAATTATTTTAAAATAAATATTAAAATAAAATTAAAAAAATATTAAAATTAAATTAACAATTAATTAGAAATCAGTTTAAATACACAATAATAATAATAATAATAATAATAATAATAATAATAATAATAATTTTCCAAACATTATTATTATAGATCTCAAACATTTATTAAAATTAACATTATTAGAAGAAGCAAAAAAATCCTTTCAATTTGAAAAATTCACTGACTATTCTAATTAAGATCGATCGACTTGTAGCTATATTTTAAGTATAATTTTCAAATTTGATACAAATTCCAGTGCCACTAGAATTCTTAAATTCAATATATCACACAACCAGAAATCATCTTTCAAGTAAGTAACAGTATATTTAATTTTTTTACCAATCTAGCCTGCTTGCTGTGTTTCAAATATTTCTTAGAGAGAAAAACATTTGAGTTTATCAGTTTCATAACAAGTTTAATTAAGTTTATGAAATGGAGTGGAGGTAACATTGATCACGATTTATTCAATTTGAATTCTATGCGGATTTTATTGATTTTTTATAATGATTTTATTTGAATTCACCCAGTACAGCACTTTATGATTCTAAAAAATGCAAGTACCTAAAGATTTTTATGATTAAAATTGATTTTTAATCTTTAATTGAAAATATCTTCTACATAAATTTATCTTTTTCATTTAATTAAATTGTATTAGTATCACTTTCTGTTATCATAAAATGTTAATTCGCAATTAACGATTAATATACATCTTTTTAATTAAATAATTATAATTTATATTATTTTTATATTTCAGATAATTTCAAATGTTAATCATTTTTGAATTGAATTATTAAAAGAAATTAATAGATTCACTTCTAAATTATATTGCCATCTTTTCAATAATTTTGATCAAATTAAAATTTTTTTTCAATCAACTGAAAGAATTTTTTGATGTTTTCATTGAAAATTTCAATTTAATCGAATTCACATTTTTTTATTTTATTGTTATTGTGTAGTAATTCAGAAAAAGTGTCCAATCCATATCAGACCTCATCAAATACAAATAATAAAGGTAATTTGAAATAATTTTAAAGATATCAAACTAAATTGACTTTTTTCTGATTACTTATTTGAGTGAAAAAGTTTAAGGTCATTTTTGGTTATAGGAATTTATTTATTTTTTTTGAGAAATGAAGTGATAATCATCAATTGATGGAATCTTAATTTATAAATTTTCCCTGACAACTCTAATAATATTATAGTGAAAATTTTTCATGACCGAATCGATTTTTGATCCATATCATTTTACTTCAATTTTCAGAAATATACACATTCTTCACTATTTATTTTTCGCTTATAATACTGATAATAAAATATTCTCATTTAAAGTAAATTAAGAGTCTTATTTTCTCAACGTTACTCAAATTGATTTTTCTTGTAATTCGGTTTAAAATAATTATCTCACAATCATTAGATAAATTATAGAATTCTATCAATGTCCATTAAAAGAGCTTATTTTCATAAATATTTTTTGTAAATAATAATGAAAATGTTTCATTCTGATAAAATGACCGCATATATTGTCAAGAGTCCTAAGAAAACTGATTTTAAAAGATTAGAGTAAATATTCAAAACATGATTTTAGTGATTTATAAATAGATTAAGGAAACACAAACAAAATCGATAGTCTTTATTATTTACTTTTATTTTTTGCCTAAAGTGATTTTTGTATCACTAAAATAAGTCACAGAAAAGATCTCGAATGATTTTTCTCCACAGAAAAGAAACAGAATAGTATGATCATAAACTTGGCCAATAACTGGTTTTGTTTTTTGTACTGTCAATTTGACTCAAAATGAAATGTTAGTTCTATTCTTAAAAAGCTTTTATTTTCTATAAAATTGGTTCAAAAGGTTTGGCTCGTTTTATGAAAAGTATGCTCAGTAAGTTTAGAAAAAACGGTTATTTTATTTTAAAATTTGCTGCAATAACATTAAGTTCTAAAATAAAGCAGCGTGGGAAGAAAAATGTCTTGAAAAATCTGGTAAAGCCAGCGATCTTCAAAAATTAACGAATAAAATAACAAACGTTAATGAAAACGAAAATATAATGATAATGATACTTTGTATCTTTTTTAATTATGTTATTTCAAAAAATGAATAATTTAACTATTTATCATTTCAGTATTCCTCAATAACGAAATTTCATACGAAGACAGGTACATTAAATTTTACAAAATAAATAAATAAAAAAATCAAAATTGGTTTCTTTATTATTAGTTTTGATTTTTTATTTAAAGCTTCAGCGATAAATCCTCAACAACGAAACACGACGAAAAATCAGATGAAGATAGCATAAAGGAAATCGATATAGAAGAAATCGATGAAGCGGTAATTTTTTGATATTTATTTAATGGGACAGTGAGCGTAACTGTAAATGATTGTGATTTGTTTTAGAGCGAGTCGAAAACTGGAGATGTCACAATCGATTCAGAAAGAAGCTTGTCTCTTGATTATATGGAGTTAGCAAAGAAAAAATTTTAATTGATGAGAAAGAAGTTACATTGGTCTTTTGTGATTTTATCATTGTTCTTATTAAATCTTAATTTTTTCGTCTTCTCAGTTTCTTTTTCTTTTTCAGAAGATAAAATAAATGTTTCATTTATATCTCACGGTTTTTGCGTTTTGAATTTTTAGGAAAAATTTTAACTTTAAATTAAAACTATTTTTTCGGTATCCACAATATAAGATTCGAGGCTTTCATCACTAATGCTTTACAATATTTTTTTTCAATCATTTTAATTTTTATATCGTTTATTCAGTATTAATTTATTGATTTTATTTTTACTTAATCAATTTTTATTTTTCCAGTAGTTTTTAAAAATTCCTTGTGTTTCGAAATGTTCGTACGCACCAACTTTTTTGATTTATTTTTTCTTTAGGAAAATATCAATACCAGAATTCAGACTTATTTATAAATTTCGGGTATAAAACAAAAGTTTTAAAGGTTTTTAAAATGTTTGAGCAAGAAAGGAAATAGTAAATCTCTTAATAAAGGTAAGATAATACAAATACCTCTTCAGGATCACAATTAAATGAAGGACACATAAAATATAGTTACATTTAATGATCAAACAAAAAAATTTAAAGTCTAAAGCTAATTAAGTAGATTGATAATCAATAATAATTTTATATTTAAAAGGTATATAAATTTTTGACTTATTTTGAATCTGTCACAATATGCAATCTATCACAAGAATTATGACATATTTCTGAAAGAGAAAGTATGGTTACCATGCGTGATAATTCAAAAATGAAAATTGCTGAAGATATACACTTGTACTAGCGAGTTCGGTAAAAGGAAAAAGTAAATAGGTTTAAAAACATATGGTTTACTGAATATATTAAGTCTTCCAATACCGAATGATTCGAAAAAATACTGGCAATTTAACTCTGAAGTTTTATTTTAAAAATTGAAATGGTTAAAATTCCCAAAGACCTTTATTACACTATCACATAGGTTGAAGGTTTTTCCTGAAAAGAATTGTCAAAAAAATTTATAAAGAATAAATTACTCAAAGTCCCTAGCCACTTCACTTTTAAGACAAAATTGAATGCGATGTACAATTTGAAGTTTTCATGAAATATAATTAATGATTTCCTTATTTTTTGTGATAAATCGGGTGCTTTAATTGAGTATTATTCACAAGAGACTTACAAAAAATCCGCTTTTATTAAGATAAAATTTTTTTCTAATAGAAATTGTCATAACATGATTAATATAACACAATCATCTTTCAAAATTCTATTTGAATTTCTAGTTGCCTGAATCGAGATTGACTTTTTAAAGTTAAATTCTTGCGTTTAAGCTAAACTGTATACAGATTTCATGCAGTAAAACAAACTTGTTAACAATAAGGGATTTTTATTTAAGACCTGAAATTAAATCATGCGATATATTATGAACAGAAGATTTTATACAAGCAATAAAATTATTTATTTTTTGAAAAACTTAATTTATTTATTAGATGAATGAGTTAATCACTACTATTTTCTCAAAATCACAAACTTAGTAAATAACAATATTTAAAATTAATTTGATTTTTAATAAGCGTTTTTGTATATTTTTTAATTGTTTAGGTCAAATAATTTCAATACGATCTACCTTAATCCAAGAAAACAGCGCAGGAAAATACTACTTTGTCTTTAACTAAAAAGTGTTACAAAAATCCATAATTCATTTGTCAAAGCTCCTGGAAGCCATAGATTATAAAAACCATGACACAATCCCAACAACAATATCTTTATTGCAAACAAAGTTTGCAGACCAAATTATTTTCAAGTACGGTGATATCAACTGGCCACAAATATCGTGAGATCTGATACCGTTGGATTTTTTCCTTGGTTATGTAAAAAGCAAAGTTTACACAAGAAACCCACAAATCATTAAACAGTTGAAAGATAATATTCAAGAAGTGATTAGCGAAACTAGATCAGATTTATGTATGAAAACGATGAAAAATTTTGAGGAAAGAGTAAGATCTTGTGAAAATGTATCGGTAGTCATTTGAACGATATTATCTTTCATATGTAATTGTAATGAGATGTTTTTTTATTAAAATAAAGCTTTTGATGTTTTTTCAAATGTAAATGTTTTCAACATAAGATTTGGTAGCCTTTAGTAAAACAAATTTTATGAACTATTGAAATGTACTGAAGAGGTTGATGCTCGTTATTATCAAGTAGTAAAAGTATTATTTTCCCAGTCGTATAATTTTGTAAAGAAAAAACAGATAGTAATCTATTGATGCAATTGCAGGGCTATATGATGGATATGGCAGCACATCTCAACCAAGTTCCACCATTTTCTGACGAGTGACCAAAGAAGTGTGAAGACTTGCGTTGTCACGATGAAACACAAAACGTGAACGATTTATCAATTAGAGACGTTTCTGCTGCTAGCAATTGCTTAATTTTCATAATTGTTGGCAGTATTTGAATCAATTGTTTTGTTAAATGATAAGAGATCAAAGTATATAATGCCCTTGTAATTATACCATATGCATAATCTTTTTTTGATATTTTTTGACTGATCTCATCGGACTTTAACCATGATCTTTTGCGTTGAACACTATTGTATAAAATCCATTTTTCTTCACCGGTTTTAAGGTTTTTTACAATTGGATTTCTTTGAATTCGTTTGAGGAGCATGTCATAAATTTTGATTAGTTGATTATTCATCCAGTTTATTTAGAACCCAAATATCAAGCTTTTTTGAATACCCAGATTTTCTAAATGATCACCAATGATTATTTTCGACAAATCCAACTTCTTTGCGATCTCACTTACTATAATATCTCTGTCATTTTCAATAATTTACTTTAATTGGTTATTAAATTGAACTGACTTACCAGAGCGTGATGCATCTTGAATCGAAAAATTTCCGGAACGAAATTTGGAAAAGTCTAACAAATGAGTTCTATTATTCTATCTTTGCAATAGATCCTACATAGTTTTCAATGTATGTTTGCAGCTATTTTGTCTTTTTAAAAGTAATATAGTGTAATGTCTAAAAAGTTCATTTTAATTTTGCATTTTCAAAAATGCGTTGTATAAAATTTATATAT
>JBBMKC010202161.1:0-24205 GCA_037834085.1 Bipalium vagum | reverse complement strand
GAATCTTCGAATATCGAGTTTTAAAAAGGACACTTTATAAAAATTTAAAAATTCAAAAATATGTTCAAATACTCACACCATCAACTTTGTGCACTTTACTCTTTTGTGAAATTAATAAATGCCAATTAAAAGTAAAACGATTTGCTAAAATAAAACAATATTTATTAAATCAACTTTTAATGAGATTGAATAAATAAGTATATTTTTATATTATTCATTTTTTTAGTTTGAATCAAAGTGTTATTTAAATATCATCAAATGAATGGACCTCTCTAAGATAATTATTGATCCAAAATCATAAGGTTTTCGATCATTTCGATATATCATCTTTTATAAGAAAACGATCTCTTGAATAATGAAATAAGCTGATTACATTTTAATTCAGTAATGTCCTGCAAAGAAACATTCGATAAATTGAACATTTAGTAAAGATCTGAAACATGGCCTCAACGTTTGAACAATATATTAATATCATATATTTCCCCTAGATGAGTCTGAGACCATTAATCTACAGGGTATGTATAAAATAAGTAGCCGATTTTGGAGTTCATCAAAATATATAGTTACCATATACAAATATGTTCAGCTAATATTTTTCTAAGAAATACAATTTCCGATATTTAAAGTAAATTTTGAATTGATTTAAGTCAGTTCTATCGATTTTAATTGCAATACATTTAATTGATAATGTTGAGTGATAGCTTAGATGGAGTCAGGTGGCATTTAGAACGTTGAAATGAAAAAAGATACATATAGTGAAGATAATGAAGACATATTTGTAAAAGTCAAAGAGACTGGAAGTGATTGTGATCTTTAAAGGTCTGGAAGTCTACAAATTGAATATGAAAAAAATGCGCGATATAACTATGGTATTGACCTCTTATTAAAAAGCAGATTTATAAAAATTCAAAACAATTACATTAAAAATGTTATGTAGAATTATTCCCATCATCCATAACAGCATTTTCCAAAAGTTTTAGCTATTATGAAAACGGTCATGAAAAAGTCTTGATTTTGTACAAACCAACTCATCCTCATAAATTTTGAAATTCTGCTCTGACAGGTAGTGTGTCATTGAACGAACAAATAGTAATCTGGTGAGCAAAATCTGGAGAGTATGGCGAGTGGGGTATGACAACAAATTTCAGCTGTTTTATTGTCTTAGAAATGGTTTTTGCAACATGAGGCCGAGTATTGTCATGGAACAATATTACCTTGTCATGTCTATCAGCCCATTCTGGTCTTTTGGTTATGATTTCTTTGTTTAATCGTATAAGCTATTGCTTGTAACTGATAGCATTAACTGTTTCACCAACTTTCCGTATTTCATGGTATAAAATATCTTTGTGATCCCACCATATGCATAGATGTACCTTTTCCCCTGAATATCCAGTTTTGTTACTGAGTTAGTATATATATATATAAAGAAAAACCAAAACCTACTCAATACCTGAAAATATTAGTCAAATGAAGATACAATAGAATATCAGAAATGTTTCAAAATTATATGAATGTCTTTTCCAAATGCTTACATAAATGTATGAAAGTTAATGGTCATTCTGTAAAAAAGTATTAAATTTTAATAGGTAAATGTTACTGTGCCAAAGATTTGTAATCTTATGTTGAAAATAATTTAGATTAATAAATTTTAAAATCTGATGCTTATTATATACACACCCTTCACTATCAAAAAAAGTTTGGTTTCACAATAGGTCAGTAGTTTTCTTATATTTTTAATTTCCAATTTCGAATTTTACAAATGTTTTATTATTTAAAAACTTTTAAAAATTCTTTTTTCATCATCATAATAATTTTTCTCTCATTTGTCTATTATGGAAATATGTGTAATAATTAATAGATAATTATTATACAGAAAATGACTGACTAAAATTTCATCCAATCACATTTGAAGGAAAAATAAAATAAAATATGTTTTATTTTTATAACATACGCTCAACGAAAATAAAATTTTCGAAATTATTACAACATTTTTTATTTAAGAAATATTTATTTAAAATTTATATTTCAAAAATAACCCAGTAATTTAATTTAAGTCTAATTATCCTGAAGAAATTCCTTTTAGTAGATAAAAATTAAGAACTGTATTCAAATTTCCAAAATAAACATTTATTAACGAATACGCATAATTTATACTTGCCAAAATAATTAAATTAGGCATTGTCTGTCAGTAAAAAAACAATTTCAAAAATAAAACTATGGAAATATTTCTACATTTCTTCATGAATTTAAGAAATAAATGTCCCACAAGAAGGAATTAAAAAACTATGAATACAGTCAAACTTTTGTTTTACATCAATTTCTGATTTGGGCCAATAATTCGTAATCATTATATTTTTTGGTCCAAAAATTTTAATACTAATGTCAGTCAAAAAGTAACTTTAAAACACGTTTATTTTATTTTAAAAAAAATTCAAATTTGAGCGTCAATGTCACTTTCCAACATAGTCCCCTCCAAGTTCAATGCGCATACGACACTGCTTAATTAAAGCCTGAAATCCATGAGAGAAGAAATCTTTTGGATGACTACGAATCCACTGATGCACTGCTTTTTGAGCTCTACATCTGAATCGAACTTTCTTCCTCCTAGGGTCTCCTTTCAGTGATCCAAATAGAGGGAAATCACAAGGGGCGAGGTAGATCAAATAAGCAGAATGCTGAAAACATTCAATTTAGAGTCCTTTAATTTTATTCACTGTAGCATTGACAGTTTGTGGTCGTGCATTATCATGCTGCAGTAGAACACCACGACTAAGTAGTCAACGCCGCTTTCTAGGTATAGTAGGTTTTAGATGATTTTGAATTACATGTTTCATATCGATGAAGGAGCGTTTAACAGATGTGCATCAAACAGACTTTCATCTCGTGAGTAAGCTGTCTTAGAACACATTAGCAGAACGTTTACATATTTTAACACATCGTGTATGATATAATAGACTGAGTCGTGACTTATCATTTTTTAGAGGCTATTTCATCAATTTTTATTCGCTTGTTCTCACATGAGATATGATCAATTTCGGAAATTTTCTCTGGGTCTCCCAGATCGGGGTGCATCGCTCAGACTTGTTAATTCGCTTTTGAATTTCCTATGCAATTCATATACCTGTTGAAGTGACAAACACGCATCTCAATACTCTGATAACATTTTGCAATAAATATTAGCAGGAATTTCGTATTCACTGCCTAAGAATCGAATTTTTACACACATCTTCTTTTGTGCGTTCAGTTAGAGATACTGCCATCATTTTAGTGCGATTATTAAAACAATTCGGAATATTAATCATAGTATGAGTTTTTTTACTGTTAATGCGTTTACTTAAAAAATAAAAGGTATACTAAATCGTTACAAAATTTGTTTTATTTTTTACAGGTAATTTAAAATATATCCCTGGAATTATGTAAAGTGATTGAAAAAACCTAGGAAAGATCACGTGAGTGTAAGACCTCCAGATGAAGGCATTTAGAAATATTATTTTCCATGTGTAACTTTTGTATTTAAATAAATAATTACAGAAAAAAGTCTTTGTTTTCTTTATTATAAAAAGATATTTTAAAAATGAATCATGGATGACCTTGCATAAGCACATATTACACGGTTTTAAGATTTTTCTATGTATCAACTTCTAATAATGAACCAAATGCTATTTTGGGACCCCTTCTAACAGCTTGTACTCCATAATAAAAGCTTGGCTGTATTTCTTATACGAAATAAAATGAAAAAATAAATACCCAATCCCGGGTAAAACAATTTGCTGGTTTTTTTTGCCATTTTCCGAATTATGTAAATATTTATATTTTTAGTATTTGAGCTAAAAAAAATTTCAATGAAAATATATAAAATTATTATTTTTCTTGATCTATGACAAAATGTGAGAACATTGATTTATTTAAAAAATGAGAAATTTGATAAAATTGATAAATGAAAATTCTTGAAAAAAATGTATCTCAGAAATTTTTGCAAATTATTATTGTATTGGATTTTCTGTTGTGAATATCAAGAACATGTACATCTGTAGAGAAAACGAACAAATTACCTCTTTAACTGAATTTCCTTTATACTTTGGATTTAGATAGTTGTTGCCAGAATTACTTAAGCGGCTTTCCACAATCATTGGTAAAAATGAATTCTTTTTATTTCCAGAATTAAGTGACCGTCTTCTTTGTCTTTTTTCTTGAGTTTCAATATCACTCCAGGAAATTTTCCAATCCATTGATTCGAGATCTATTTTCATTTTTTTCCTATGGATAGTTTTCGTTATTATTATTATTATAAATTTAATTTTTTAACATTATATTTATATTTATAAATATATGTTTAATTATTTTATAATGATACTTTACTAAAGTAAGAAAGTCACTTCATATTTTTTAGTAAAAATTTAGA
The DNA here is from genome assembly GCA_037834085.1 of Bipalium vagum. Classification (NCBI taxonomy): domain Eukaryota; kingdom Metazoa; phylum Platyhelminthes; order Tricladida; family Geoplanidae; genus Bipalium; species Bipalium vagum. The sequence goes on along the minus strand of JBBMKC010202161.1, from coordinate 19,803 downwards.
CCAATAGTAATGATGTACTATCCTTTTTGTTCCAAGACTTTCTGCCATCTACCAGGCAATTTGAATATCCCAACCTTTTAAATGAATTAAGTGCTATAAATTAAGATTTTAAGATAGGTATAAAAAACCCACGTGACTTTCTGAACATTCCAATAGTATTAATATCATTTAATATTTTCTCCCAAATTTATTAACCTAATGATAAAAAATAACCGAAAATAATATTGTAATCACCTATTTAACCATTTCTGTATCTTATTTGAGGTACAAAAGAATATAAGCATTATAAGTCATAAATTAGAAAAAATATTAATATAAATGTTTATTGGTATATGGAACTTCAGGGTTTTTAATAAAAGTAATATATATTTCTTTTAGAATATTTGGTGTCATCCAAAAGAATACACTGAATATAAGTTAATATTGTGTAATAATAATCGGCAAGCATGGTTACGTCCCACTTCCTTTGGCATCTTTTTTGCATATACATAAGGTCTTGGTGAAACCTTTCGTTTTGTTCTTCACTTTAAGCATCAAGATTGTTCGAGAAATAGTTCAAGTGTCTGTGTAAAAATTGCAATTTAAGACTCATATTAAAGTCAAACGTTTTAATTTCCCCAAACAATATTCCTATTAATTCCTTATAATTGGTAGCTTTCTCGTTACGTAAAATATTTTCAGAAATATTTTTGAAAGTTGTCCAAGTATTCTTTTCTGAATTTTTCAACTTTTTAATGAAGTTGGAATCATTTATAAGATTCTTTATAACTCTTCCTGTGAAAATATCAGCCTCTTTTTTTCAATAGAAAAGTTTGGAAAAGCTTCGCAGATATATACGAAGCAAGCGCAGGTTTAACCTAAAACTTTTATAAATTGATTCGTGATCCAACTAAAGATTCATTTACAATATTTTTCGACCCAAGGTTATAATCATTTCTGGCTGTCTATTCATTTATCTCCCAATGATATCTCCTATGCACAAAGAAAGCGAAAATATGTTTTGTTTTCACCTTGTTGTCCTAGAAAAATCGATACATATTTCCTTGAAATCACTGCATATTAACCAATTATGCACGTTGTACTTTAGATCTTCCAAAATATATTTGAAGTTTTCATAATTTTCCTCCGGCCTATATGAGTAAGCCACAGATATAGAACCTAATCCATTTCCATTATGCAGCAACACAGCTTTCAAAGATTTTTTTGAACTGTCAATAAAAATTCTCCAATCTTCACTCCTGTAACTTTTCCCGAAAGATGTAAGTAATTTACTCACATCACAACAATATAATAAATCATTTCCTTTTGCTTTCATTTCAGGTACTGCTTTTCTCAATTTCCAAACCATGAAAAGAATGTACCATTTGCTAGCACATTTTTCGTCTTTAATTGTGAACTCAAAACCTGAGCACTTTCCGCGTATAAATATTAATCTCTAACTAGATCAATTAGTTCATTTTGGGTAAATAATCTTGGAAAGTTTTCTCCACGTGTTATAAACTGGTCATCTTCGCCAATGACATCTCCAAAATCTGAAACCTCACTGTTAGAGTTTTTTGAATTCTCCACATTCAATGAATGCGGAATTGTTATTTCTGCACAGTGTGTAACGGGTCTTATAGCCGAACGCAGATTTGAATATATTATGGATTTCTTGTTCTTCTTATTAAACTCTTTAATGTTGGACATGAAAAAGTAAAAATCATCGATATGATGTTTTCCATCGATATGATGATTTCATATCATTGGAATCCCAAATAGTAAGCCTATCATATTACCTTTTCTCCATTTTTTAAATTAGAAGATGCGTGTTGAACATACTAAATGTGGGACCCTTGATTTATGTTGATCGCCCAATTGCATATGTCACAAAAGAAATTAGAATGGCTGATACATTTACTTTTTTATGGTATATCTTAATTTCAAATATCTACACTTCAAGTCACATATTCCTATTAAAATAAACTTACAGTTTTACTATTTTTTTACACTTATTAATATAATTTAAAAATAAGCTATTTAGAGTAATTATTTAAACAAGGAGAACTGAAATTTTTTAATGATAGAAATGTTTAGAAAAGACAATTTTTGAAAAAAAATTCCGTATTCATTGCACAACTTTTATCTATTTTTAAAAAAACCTATTCTGATAGAAAATAACTCTTTAGATACTTGAGATCTACGCATCAAGTTACACAAGGTAAATTTATATCTTGGGTATAAAAATTATGTAGACTTGTGTAATTTAAAAATTTATAAAAGTTCAGCAAAAAACACCATATGTTCAAATATTAGATCATTTCAAAAGTTCCTTTACCATTTTATAAAAAATAATTTTATTTTTAAAAAAATACATATTTACAGGCTCCCAACCCCCAATGACTTTCTATTTTGCTTCAATCTCCTCGGTTTCTCCTACTTATTCCATAAAATACACAGTTTTATCAAATTTAAAACAATTTTTTTCAAGACCTTTAAAAATTAGAATACAAAGATCCAATGTCTGAATAAAATGGTTCATGTATATTGACTTTCCATTCAGAATCCAGCAGGTCCAGCAGTTTGTTATGAAATATGTTTTCTTTCTTATTAATAAAAGATATGTGTTTCTGAACAATTATGTATGGAATTAAAAGTTTAACTGTTTACCATGATGAAAGGACAATGAAATTCAACACATTATTTCACATAAATAATTAAGATAATTTATATTTTATTTTTAAACAGGATTAATCGACGCCTACATTTTATGTTAATTACCTTAGTGACCTGATTCGGAGTTTTAATCTATGTTTCCAGGTTTCTTTAAACTTTAACTATTTGTTACCTACCCAGAATGAACTTTTCATTTTATGTTACTAAAGGGTTTGAAAAATCTCTCATATTCCATTTAGCTTCATTTTTAAATTAATGTTAGAAGCTTGAAAATGCATCAAGCAGGAAGACTGACAACTTTTTTCTAATAAATAGCAAGAAACGTCGTCTCAATCTATAATAAGGCTGACCTTTCAGATTATAGCTGTCATAAGAAAATTGAACTAACCACTTTATAATGATCTAAAAATGGTACATCCAGATAAATGAGCAATACCTCATATTTGCTCCCAATGATCACAACCTTTTCATATTCATAGACCATCGAACGATGTAATTGTAATTTATCATGTTTCCAATCTTATGAAAATATCTCATATAAAAATGTGTATCCTAAAAATTATTCTTTGCTATGAAAGTGTCTGAGATGAGACACGGACGTTTCAATATAAAAATTAATAATATTTTAAAAATATTTTAGATAATATTTTTATATTTTATAAAATTTTTCAATTGTAATTGTAGAATATTATGAGGGTTACCAATAATGTTTACGTCGCACATTCGCAAATTCATGTGGTGTGAAAGTATAAGAACAGCTCAACGTTTTCTGCCTCCATCTGTAGCCTTATTCGCCAATATATGCTTTGAACTGTATATTCTTACATTCAAATATCTTAGTGTTATTTACTTTCAGTCCTAAGTGCCTTACTCGGTTACATATTACATTGAACAGTTAAAACAAACAAATAGTCTAGAAATTATTTTCAATAGAAACCAGCGAGAGAAAAGTTGCCTGACCGCGATAGATAAGAAATTTAAAAAATAAAATTAATCCGTAAAATTGAATTAAGAATTACGTTACAGGGTAAAGAAAATTGCATTGGAAAGAAACGTGGCTCAATTATCCTAAATATGTTTCAAGGAAAATTATCTCAATATGATAATGTTCTCAAAATATTAGAAAACCGAGCCGCATCACGTCAGCTTCAAATCCCATTTCCAATTTTTATGACGCAACGGACATGAGGTAGCTCAGTTATCTTCTGCATGAAGAGAGTTTCCAGAGGTATGAATTAAGTACGCAAGAATTGTTACTGAATAACAATACGGGAGTCTTGATGCTGTTATTCCTTTTCATTTCAGTAATTCCGCTGAAGTCATGGAGAAATTATTCTCCCGTGATGTGAATATTATCCATGCGATATTAAAGCTCATTTTTTATTTAAAATTCTACCACGTTTTGTTTATATATACATTGAATATATCGCACAAGAGTTTTTGTAAACAGATTTACATGGGGAAATATAATCGGCCGTGCTCATCGAGAGGTGGAAATCATCCGGTATAACCCATTGGTATCCTTTTACCCTTCATAGTAGACTGAGAGAAAAATAAGCATTCTTTTCCTATCTCACAATTTATCATTTTTAATTAAATTATCTGAATAGGATGACAATAATAATAACAGAAATATGATTATAATTATTAATTTTATAATATGTTTAATATGTTGAAAATAATAGGGTTACAAAGAAATTTTATGAATAATTAAAGACAATTTTTGAAGATTGTGTTTCTAAAAATTAATATTCATTAGAAAAATTCACGTTTTATTTTATTACAAATGAATTATTTTTACGAAATAATCAATAAAATTTCTAACATTTCTTCTTATTTGCATAAAAATGTAATTTACATTCAGTTTTTAATATAACGTTTTTTTATTTATTTTCCTAAATTGTGACGAATAATCTGAATATAATGATCTGCACCTTTCAGTGTACAGTGTGGCCCAAAAGAATTGATAGTGTGAACTAACCTCGGTTTGTAACATTTCATATGAACTTCTTCGAAGTTCGGTGAACAGAATCTTTTGAGATTCCTAGCTCAAGACTTGCTTGTCTCACAGATGTTTGTGGCGTTCGATTAAATAATTTCAGCATACTTTCTTCTTTTGTGCTACTTGTTCAAATTTATCCTTTATTGGTCTTTTTGAAGGATCTATCTGAAATTAATTCTTAAACAGGGTCTGTACTTCTTTTATGTTTTTATATTTTTTTTTATTTTCTTTTATAATACATTTTCGCTGCTACCTTTCATTATTCAACCTTTAAGAATACATTTATAGGTTTAAAAATGTGGTAATTTCTTACCAGTTATCGGAGTATTTAAACAAACGATAAAAAAGTAATAAGGACTTATAATTACTTATAGATTTATATTTAAAGTATGTGTACATTTTTGAGACACACTGTATACCTCGTTACAAACATGACTAGTGTTGTCCTTTAAGTTCGGTGAATGTAGGAGATCTGAGTCTGTAGACAATGCCTTTTTGAAATGTTTAGTGGATTTTGATTTGGTGATTAAGATTAATTTAATTATTTATTTTTATATTTAATTTTTTTATTTATTTTTATATAAATTTATTTTAATTATTCAAAATTATTTAAAATATTTATTTTATATTAAGAATTAAATTTAATATATTACTTAAAAAAATTTTCTTTAAATTATTGATAAATTATTTTTTATATAAAATTAATTAAAATTTATTTCTTACATACACAAATAAATGTTATTATATAAAAAATATTCCAGATGTAAATATATTACATATGTTATTTTTCACAAACGATAAATAAGTAAAAATAATAAATAAATAAATTAATGATAATTAAATAATTTAAAAATATAATATTTGTTATATGTAAAATAATATATATATATATAATATCATAAATTACTAAATTATCAAAATAATAAATATTTATTATTTTACTAACATATCAAAATAATCATAGTATTTATAAATAATGTTAATTCTCTCATTAATATCTTATTTTTATAATTTGGTATTTTTTAAAATGTAAAATTACGTACAGCTCCATTTTGTTTGTGGTAAAATAATTTTCAAAGATTTCCCAACTGCTGGGAATTTTACAAAACGGCCATATGTATCTATTGATTTTTACCAAAATTACATTAGGAAATAGTTCATAATTTTTTGATTTATTAGATAAATATTATGCAAAAATAAAAATAAATCGATATGTTTACTTTGGAAATATATGTGGCTTTAATAAATTATATCAATTAATTAAATGTTTTCCATAGATATTGCCGTGCTTTGATTCTTGATAATGTTTTATTCTACTTTGTGTGATATGTTAATGACCGTAAATATTATAATTAAATTTCATTGTTTTAATAATAAATTTATAAATATATGACAAATGCAACGTCGGAGATGTGAATCTAGACATCATATTTAATTGCAATCAATTAATAATCAATCAACGTTCACACTTTATATTTCAACGGTTTTATTTATTTTTCTTATGAACGGTACGGTTCAAGGCTTGAATGAGGTATTCTTGCAACTGTTGCGATTGTTAGACCGAATTAACCTTTCAGACTCTCGGTTGTCTCTTAATTAACTTTACACGGATTTCTAATATTATATAATGCTATTGAAATACTAAGAATAAGTCACACTAGGTGAAGTACAGCATAATGTCAACTGTAATATTTATACTTTTGTTTTTATACTCTAAAGTTATCAGAAGAACAATTTATTCCTTTCTTTAAAACGTTTTCATTCTTTGGACTTCATTAGGTTATACGTGGAGCAATCAGGGATATTTCCAATCGTGTAGAAAGACATAATAAACTTAGATTTCCAAAAGAAAACATGCAAGCAAAATAGAATCTTTTTCTCAAAATAATTTCATTGCAATTTCATACACCTTTCAGCGCGATGTGAAATCCAGGAAAGCTTTATTATTGAAATCTTGAGGATAGGCCTTATAGAATTCATAAATACCACGACGAAGATCTTGTTATTTGGTAATCTGTCTAAGTATATCTTTAGATTCTTTTTAAAGTGATTAAACAAATAAAAGTCAGAAGGAGCAAGATCAAGGTTCTATGGAGTGTTTTAACATTTCAAAGCCGTATGCTACAATATTTAATATGGAAACAGGACTGGTGTACATTGACACATTGTGATACAGATAATAAAATCTGAACAGTTTATCCATCGGACCCAGCTTCCTTGTCTTTGGCATAACTTGTGAATTTTGTATTCTCAATCCATTTTCAGAGAAATCGATCAAAATTATGACTAGTTGAATACCGTATTTTCTTTGAACACCTTTAACCAGACAAATTTTACTGTAGAAAATCTTGCTTAGACTGTGGTACTTTGTCCTCTGTGATGATATCATTCAGGGAAGGCACACATAACTTCAGCATTTATCAGGTAAATTATGAAGACCTGGATGTCAAAAAATATCAGGGATGGTGTTTCAAATTTAGAGAAGTGAATTTTAATGTAGATGAACAGCCACTCTCCAGTTTTCATTCTGATTTCAAGGGAAAATGATTAGAGAAATTAAATGAGAAAGATTCGAAGTAAATATAGATTAAGATGAAGGCTGTAACGGACTTAGATGTAGTGACAATATCCCATCATCAAATGAAAATTGATAAAACTAGCGAAGTCTGAAATTGGTTCCCTAATCAAATGATAAATTTCTTAAAATCTATGCAATTAACAATCTGCACATCATTACTTTCCAGATACAAGAACGTCTTACTCTGGATTGAATTGTTACTAGTATTGACGTATAGGTTATATGCGACAATCCTAAGACCAAATAACAGCGACTTTCTTATGGTCAAGTTTCAGTATCAACAATAAAGTCTAAATGAAGAGGAAATAAACTACATTTGTGGGATTAGTGGGAAATGAATGTTGTTATCTATTATGAACTGCTACAGACTGGTTAAAATGTAGTCTGGGTACTCTATGGTCATTAAATTACTTATATTTAAGGAAAAATAACCGAGAAATTTTCAACATTGGCAACCAGAACCGGGTTTTATTGCAACATGGTAATGCTAAACTACATTTCGTCAAAATTAAACAATAAAAACTTAAATAGATAAATATGAAAGTCTTTCACACTCACTGTACAGTCTAGATATGGAAACTTCCGATTGTTATTTTTCAGATCGATATTTATCTAGCAAAAAATTGTTTCTTTGGAGATGTTAAAAAGAACTTCAGTAATGTTTTCAACAGTAAAAACACAGCATTTTATAAATCAGGAATAGAAAATCTTGTTTGTGATGGAGACTTGTCATTGAAAATGACAAAGACTATTTTAATAAATACAATGTTCTCTTTATCTTATTTTATTTTATAATTTTGAAAGTTTAGTAAAAAATGACAAGACTAGTCAAAAAAGTGTTAATAAATAAAATTTATTATCTTAATTATATTTTATATTTATATTTATACTTATCCATATAATTCCAAAAGGCAAAGAACGAATTTTTCTTATATAAAGTTTTACTTTAATTAGAGAAAATAACTCACTTTTTCAAGGTGAGAAAGGTTCAACAAATTAAATTGAATAATTATAAGGAATTATTAAATTTAATTAGTTTCGTTTCTGAGTTCATTAAAACATTTATCAAATAAATATTTCGTATTTTTTCAAAATAAGATTCCCGGTTTCATTTCTCAGAAAAATTCAGTTAAACGTTTTAAGTTAAAATCTTTACATTATTTGTCTGAAAATTCGAAATTAACACCTTTATTAATAAAATTTATTAAATTATTTCAATAAAAATCGGATCAAATCTCGTTACTTCTTCATTATCATATTCTAAAAACAAAACAATATATTACCGTTTGACTTTTCTTTTATTCAATATCATAACCAAAAATCATTTTCTATGTCATATGAGACAGTTTTGAAAACAAAAACGAATTAAAATTTAAATATTGTGAAAAAACATTTAATTAATTTTAATTACTTAATTATTCACATAAAATTTAGAAAATTAAAATTTTATAATAATAAAATTCATTTTACAGCCACAACAGTTAAAATTATAAGTTTAAATATTAAATAAAGTTAAATATTAAATATAACAATTTGTTTTAATATTCACGAATATTATGACTTAAATTATTTAAAAATTTAATTAAAAAAAATTGTATAAATAAATTTTATTTTTTAATTTCGATTTTGAAGAGACTATAAAATAATTATTTAGTAAAATTAAATTTTAATTTGTATTAATAATGACACCGATTTACGACAAGACTAAATGAAACAGTAGCTGGAAATCTATATTGAAAACAAATGACTTCCGAGTCGTAGACCTTGCCATGGTTTGAAGAGATTATTTTGTGAAATTATCATTCTGAACTCTCGCTCATGAGATCTTATAAATGTGAAAAGATATGTTCTAAGAGCTTATCTCAATATTTCATGGACGACTTCAAACATTAATAGGTTTCTTTCTCATATTAATTAAAGTTTAATTTTCCGTGACTTTTTCGCTGATAATCTTAGAAGAATTATTATTTCATTTATTCATCTTTTCATCGTTTTGTGTTGGGATAATTTGTACACTGGTGACATATAACACTAATGACAATATACTTGTTGAATTCAAAACCCTTTTTGTACCTTTTATTCTAAGTAATAAATGAAATACTACTGTAATCCCTAATACAATGAAAGAAGAAAAACAGTCGTGTTTTTCCAAAGATTTGTTAATGTAGCGTCTATTATCCACCTTGCTCGAAAAAAATTAAGAATTATATTTCTTTTTAAATTTAATTATTTCTTTTTTGTAAATGTCGTGAAGAGGTACAAGCGTACATTTATGAAATTGTTAAAAATCATTTTGAAAAAGAAGTGAGACTTGAAAAAACAGGATTTTTTTTAATATTATTATAAAATATTATTTTTAAATACTTTAAAGCAATATTGCTCATTTTATTTGAAAATAAAACAAAATCGGAAATTCAGTAATGAAAGGATTAAGTTTTTATATTCATCACTGATGTTTATCACGTTATCACATTAAACATTATTAATAGGTTGTATCACAAGTTCCTGTGAATTCAAAATTCACACAAACTGCAGTCCTCCTAAAAAGTCTGTTCACTTCCCCATAAGAAATGTAACTTTCAATGGAAATGAATAAGTTCAAACTCTAAATTTATTAAATAGATATTTAATATCTGGTGGGATATCCTTTTGATGTTTTGACCAATCGCAATCTTTTTAGTATAGAGTATAAAGTATTTTTATACATAATCTTTTTTTTGTAATTTTTGTACAGAAAAGTTGTGTGAAATTGTGTTTTCTTTTTAGCATACCCAGTAATTTTCGATGGGTTTCGTGTCAGAAGAATAATCTGCCCAGGGTAAGAAATCAATATTTTTATTTTTAAAAAACACAGGATGCTTTTGTTACATTATGGTTGAACCAATCACGTTTAAAATTGAATACGCTTTTTGGGAAGACTAAACATTTACCAATAAAGTTAATGTCATGAAAAATCTCCTTTTGATATTTCTTGGCATTCATATTACCATTGATTCTTTTTAAAAGTCGAGCTCCATTATTATTGAAGCATCCATAGTGTGTAGATGTGCTCCATGTTTCAAAATGTAGGATTCATGAGAGGTTCTTCTAATCAATAATTTACTTGAGGAAGAGTATGATTGAAATAAGCACTAAGTACATACAACAACTTTCCATTTAACTGCATTCCAACTGTTATAAGCCCAGGCAACTATTTTCATATGTTTATTTAGTTTTTTAATGAATTCTGAATAAATTCTCAATTTGAGAATTTTTAAAACAGAAACACGTATGGCAGTGTTAGTGTTATACGTAAAAGTTATTTTATCTACAGATAATAAGCGATTGCTTTGACAAATGCGTTTTAAAGCACGCGAAGCTTGAGGTGATAAGATATGTGGTCTGCCAACAATTACCTTATTTAGAACAGATCCAGTTTCCACATATTTTTTCCGCAGATATTGCTTTTTCTTATTCTTTCTAAGAATCTCATTTAATTCACGACCTATTTCTGACCACGATTTTTCATTTTTCAAATATGATTGCAACATATCTTTGAAATTCTGACAATTTCCTATCCATTATATTGCTTAAAAATTGATTTTACATTATTTTATACGTATGTAATGAAGAAGTATCATAATAACTTATTTTACTTAAATAGTTTATAAGTAACTAAATTTATAAGTAACTAATTCTTTTAAACTAAATATTCACTGCCCTGCCAAAAGTCTTCGGCCACCTAGTAAAAAATTATATAATAAACAAAACAAAATTCCAGGACCATTTATTTATTTATAGAAGTTTACAAAGAGGGTACATAGAATAGTACATAAAATAATATTTAATATGGTGTAGAATAACCTTTTGTCTAACTGACAGCTTTTATTCTGTGAGACGTTCTATCAAATTTATTTATTTTTCAGAATGTTTGAGGGTAATTCTTCCTAAACTAATTGTTCCAAATCAACTAGAAAGGCAGGCTTTATAAGTTTTCGTCGAATTCGCCTTTCCACATCATCCCAAAGCCATTCAATGGGATTAAGATCTGGACTTTTCTGTATCCATTAAATGGTTGAAATATTTGTTTCCAGCAAGAACCTTTCAATAATTCTACAGGTGAATGAACATGTTGGAAAATGGGTTCTACCAAATCATCTATAAAATGTAACATATTTTAATTAAGGAGGGATTTGTATTCTGCAGACTTCATTACTACATTTTACCAAAGGGTCAAGGATTTTAGCAGTACTAAAATCCAATAACTTAACTGACCCACCCGAATGTTTAACAGTTGTCAGCTGGCACTTAACTATATATTTGTCATTATCTCTCCTCCACATCCAAATTCTTCCATCCCTTTGAAAAAAAGTGAAACGTGACTCGTTACTCCAAACCACTCTGTGCCATTGTTCTACTTTACTTAATATTACTTACAAGAAACACTTACAAATTGAAATAAACAAAATTAAATGAAATATTATATTATATAATATATAATATGATAGTTTTCTCAAAATAAATAAATATCCGGAATAATAATAAAATATTCTGTTATCTTTGTTTTTCTGCAAATTATGATTTTCCGCAATGATAATATTTATAAAAGTGAACAGCTCACTATTTATTATTTAGAAGAATTTCGTAATATATACTTTGAATTTGTCTTTCTTCTTCTGATTTTCTCTTTTTATAATTACACATTCTATGAATGTTTAAATATTGTTCTGTGTAAAAATGAGAAATTCTGCTACGAAGTAATCTATCTCCAAATAAACCTAAGACATTTTCATAACGCTCATATTTGTGAAGAAGGTTTTTTCATAAAAATTGTTTTAATCGTCATCTCATAAAAATGGAAATAATACCTATGAAGATACGAGTAATATAAGCATGGTTAATATAAAAATAATAAAATCCACTAATAGGCTGCAGACGAATTGATAATATGTATATTTTATTTTAATGAAAAACTATATACGACTGACAATTTTCCCATCAAAAGCAGTCGCCTTCACTTTGGTTGTCATACATTGGTGATTTTGATTTCTATTATTCTTAGAAAGATTCTGACAACCATTATTGTGAAAAGATCATGAAGCCAATTAATCCCAAACTTTGTTATGGTCTTTACTATTCAGAAGGCATTATATTGCTAAGAGCTGCATTTACCAATACATCATTCCTTGCAAAGAATAATTTCTGTTTTTATTTTGAGCAATGAGATTAAACTGAAATTTTCTATAGATATAATATATTAGGGTCGGTGGAAAGTCTTTAGACTATTTATTGGTTTTGTTTTGCTAATTTTTATTGTTGCATTAACAATTTATTGTTAAGTGGTATATATCAAATTAATCGATTTGTTTTACAGAATCAAATGGTGTATTGATTCTTAAATTTTTTAAAATCCTTTATATTTTTCATATATGAAATGAAAACTAAATATTATGTAATTCGTGAACTTTTGTTATACCAATTGCAATATTGCAAGAAAATAATATTTTATTTAAATGTAAATTTAATTAATTTTTGCTTTTTTTATTTTTGATAAATAAAATCGGTTTTTAAAAGATATTTTTAATTAACAGAAAAATAAAAAATTCTTCATTTAAAATAATTTAATTTACATTTTTACCAAAAAAAATAAAATTTTATTTTATTCAAATAATAATACCTTAATAATGCATGAAAGACTTCTTCAGCAGTCTTTTCAATTGAAACCATAGATTTTCTATCGAATTTAAATTCGAACTTTGTTGAGGAAATTTTAGCACATTCCCTCCTTTTATCTCAATCCAATCTTTTGACTTTTGACAATCGCGAAGGATAAGCAATGAACCATCATTCTTAAAACAGCACTGCTGTAATCATCGTACTTGGACATTTCTCAATCAAAGAAAATATATATTTTCTGCAACAGTTAAGCATCTCGCCAGTGTTATTTTTCGGGAACCTTAACTTCAAATGTCCACATCAGATAACAATTTATGAAATCTAAGTGCAACACTGAATGTTATATAAAGATATCAAATGTCCAAATATCATTGATACAGCAGAAGTGTTTTAAGAATTACGTACTGTGTATCTTTATTATTTTATGTATATAGTTTTATATCTACAATATTTCTGGTAGAATCTAAGTACTTCGTGTTCTTCTCCCACATGTTTCTCTGCAAATTCCTGCAGTATTCTTTATATCAAAGAGATTTATATAGAAAAGTACTATTCAGAATACTTTTCATGGGTTATATGAACAAATGGGGCCGCTAATATTATCTTGAACTCTTCTTAGTTTCTCTGCGGAAAATAAAAACATTTTGGATAAAAGAAACGATTTAAAAACTAAAAACAGGTAGCACATTGATGAATACCTATAATAAAAATTAAAATAACGCTTCATCATTATAAAATGGATGTCGATCATTGATAAATCGATTTTAATAGTCATGGGAATGGTATGTTCAGTGACAAATTCTTTTTATTCTTATTAAAATATTCATTCGACTTTCTTTGGCCTAATATCGGTTTTGTCAATAGTGCACTTAATGTTGAGCAATTAAATTCATCAAAACCAATTATCTAAACTATTACCTATCCATATAAAAAAAGTAACATTTTTATTCATCGAAATAGTTGCCAAAACACTTAATGACGTGTTGCAAAGGTGATGCGAAGTTTTGTCATCTGTATCATGCCCTTTCTATAGAAATTCACGGATATTGGATAAAAAAATTGATTATGTATTATGTCAACACAAATGTGAACTGTATAGGATTCATAAAGTTGTCAAGACCTAAGCAAAGGTGCTAAATCACTTGGCTAAATGTCAGGAGATTATAGGAGTTTTGTCTACAATTTTTTATTCAAGCTTAGAAATTATTTAACAGATTAGTTTCCCGGTACGTGGTCTACCATTGTCCTGTAAAAAGGTATTTCTTTCTATGGATCAAACAAAGCTGTTTCTTAATGAGTGCTTCCTGGAGGGAGGAATTGTTCACAGTATAAATCAGATGTTATGATGCAATTTTTTTTGAATTCATCTGATTTCTCAAAAATGAAAGAAAAAAATTGCAAGGAATGAATATTATTTTGAATAATGTATCTTTTACAGTTTATATATAAACAAAGAGAAAAATTTGAAATATTACACAATAAAAATTTATTTTCCGTTAATATTTTATAAATAAAATTAAAAAATCATTTTTATATTTTAAAAAGTTTTAATTAATAAAAAGACACGACAAAATATATTAATTATAAGTGTTTTATATTAATGTCAAAGTTTTTCTGTTCTTCCTTGACATAAATCCTTTAAATAACCAGACAATAAATTTGGAAAATGTTATTAAAAAACTATTTCAAAAAAATAATTGATTTTATTTTTCTGTCGTTTTTTAAGTCAAAAAATATTTTGAAATTTATTTAATTAATGAGACCATTTAAAATTAATTTTGAAATGTAGAATGTACCACTGTCACTTTTTAAATTTATATTATGTGATATAAATATAAATAATATAAATATAAATATAAATAATATAATATAATTAATAAATAAATCAAAAGACAGCAAAATGTAAGAGAATGGACAGAAATATGACATACCTAACGTAAATTAATACTCCAATACTCAATGCGGTTGTGATGAATATCACTGACAGAACTGCAACAACCCAAGGACTGGTAGAAGCTGTAAAAAAATAAATAAAAAGTAATCAATACAAATTATTAGTGAAAATATCAAAATGAAACTAGAACATTATCTAAAAATAAAACTAAATTAAGCTTTGTAGGTTTACTTTATACAGAATGCCTTTTACTGTGGAAGAAATTAAAAAAAGCAAAATCGAAGATAGGTTTTTTTTTGGTTCATGATAATAATAATAAATAATAATAATAATAATAATAATAATAATAATAATAATGATTAAATTTTATTTTATATTTTTAAAAGGGTTTTAAGTAATAAAAATTGAAAATAATAATTATTTATTGTGCTTTACAGATTATGAAATAAATTTTTTAAATTCCATGGTTTTTTTATTAAACCTGTTTAAAAAAGCCGATATGTGGTAGATAAAATATTTATTTAAGCTATTTGATGTTAACACTTGGGTTAAGTGGAAGCTTCAAGTGTTATTAGTGTAAACCTTACCACATTCGGTGTCTTCAAAACCACATGCTGGAGTATCCGGGGGCGCAACATTTTTGTCATTTGCCCAATCTATAGATTTATTATTTGACATAACCAATTTGCTCGTTCGACCAAAAAATGTTCCCACAACCTAAAACAAATGTTTTAAATTAATAAATTAAAGAAAAAATTTTATTTGATACATGAAATTTATGAATGTTATTATTTAGAACTGTTAATAAAATATTGTTAATAAAATAAAATCATTTATAAAAATAAATAAACATGAATTTACAAACACAGAAAAAATTAAAATTATTATATTATTAATTAATTTTTCACTTTTAAGTTTATATTTTATTATTTTTCACTTTTCTTTTATATTACTTATTGCAACGGTATCAGTATTGTTAGAACTCATTATGTCGAAGTTGAATGGAATATTTATTTCACGAAAATAATGTAGTTAATAATCCCTTTCTCTGTATTTAATATTTTAACAAATTAATTATATTTGTATGAGAAAGATTAATTATGGCTTTCCAAAATCATTATTAGATTTTCTTATCTTCTAATTTACAATTATGTCTATTTCAATAGCACTAAATACACGATGTCCAGTATTTTTAATGATAAATCTCTTGTTTTCATCTTCATTTATTCTATGTAGCGGAATATTCAATTTTATTAAAAATTTAATAAAATCCGATATAAAAAAATCATTATCTCCGTCAGAACTAGAGACCGTGAGTCTTGTTTGTATTAATTTTTATTCAGCTGATGCAACGTGACTTTGTGCTTGCAAGTGGCACTGTTCTTATATCTTCACCTGGATTGTAAATATTTCCAACATTACAGACATTGCAAAATACTTTCTTATTACTAATCTTGAAGCATGGGTTTTGCTTAATAAATGTGACTAATGCTTTGTATTTGTGTAAACCTTTGTTTAACAAATTCTACTTAAGTAATTAAAATTTTAAAAATAAAAATTATTATTTTATCAATATTAACGATTAACTTGACGGATATTTAAAAAATTATCAGGTTTTACAATTTTTACCAATAAACATCTTTTTTCGGTTACACGTCAAAACCTTCAAATTTATGAAATTTAATTTTGAATTTTAAATTTATCTTATTTTTAAAATTCAATCCTATTTTACACCCATGATGAAATAATGTCACACAAAATAAGAAATTATTAAAAAATTTGAGCTCTCGTTAACAAAAATGCTTAATGATATTTTTTTCGTTAAATATTTTTAAAAATTTAAAGTCGTTAAACGTGGTTAATTGTTGTTTAAAATATTCATTTATTATGAAAAAGATCCGTTGGAAATATTAAAGGAAAAAATAAGAAAATTAACATATTCATGTCAGCTCTTTATTCCACATAGACTGGTAGTTCTGGTTAACATAAATAATAAAAATATTACTGAGAGGTTTTGAAAAAGATAGAATATTTAAACAAATTAAATCATTCATTTCTTTGCTTCTGGGGAATATTCAATTAGCATATTTTAATGCAATACTTTTCAATAATATTTTTTTTTAATACTCTCTTAATAATATAATATTATATTTCATCCTTTCATTGGGTAAAAATGTTTATATTTAATTAATTGTTCCTTTTAAGTAATTTTTCATGAAACGCTGCTTAACATGTGATTTTCTTCTAATTTTAATAATCAATTAAATTTATTATTATTTCTATTCATGTTTTTTGAGATTGGATTTTTCCTTTTTTTTCAAAGATATTTAATTATTATCATATAAGACAATAATTGAATTGCGTATTTCCTAAATCTGCTGCAGTTGTAATTTGAGAAAAGCTTTTAAGAGAAAAATATGTACATTTTTTTACTCTTTACAATCTCCTTCTTTTAATCTATTTTCAATTAAGAAAAGCCGTGTTGCTCTTTACTTATTTAATGAACCCTCGTTATTGCTTTTTTCTATAATGATTATTCTCGGTGACACCTTTATCTTGTATTCAGAAGAATCTTAAAAGGTTGCATGTGGTTTTACCGTCTTTTATTTACAGGAGAAATCAAAGTGATTATATATAATTTTATTAAAAAATTGTTTACAATATTTATTCATACCTTTCACTATTGATACTTGAAGATAAAGTAGATACCACCACAAATTCAATAACTGATCATACTACTTCCAATGTCTAATGAACAATTAGTATACTAATCAGAGTTATTAAATGAAGGTTGATATTTTTACTGTAAGTTATTATACGTAGGCTACTAGGAAAGTTGGTGAAACTAGTACTTGATATAAAATCCAAATCAATAATACGTTTTATTTCAAAGTAATCGATATTTAAGTCAATACAGTTTTACATGCGATCGGACTAGTTTTCATCTTGAAATTGTCATTGTAGATTTAGATATCTCAATTTTTGCAATATCTGCTTCATTGGAGTAAAAAAAGTGGTTACCAAGTATTTTCCTTTTAATGGTTAAGAACAAGAAGTAATTGTATGATAAATCTGGTAAATATGGACCATGTATCATTAACTCAATATTTTTTATTGGCTACGAAAGCAACTCAGCATTGACAGTTTATGATGCTTGAAAAATATCTTTTTAAATAGAAGAAACAGCTAATCATTTTCACCAATGACGATATTGTAAATTAAATTTGAACTACATCTGTTAAATTTCAGGAGCATGTCATGGCGCCATTTAATATGTTGTTCCTTTTTCAATAGAAGTCAAGTTGGTGTGCATGCAATGACTGCAAAACTTTAGTTCTTTTAGATTGCTGTACAAAATGATTTCAATTTCATTCATAACAGTATTAATGGTTGTCTCAATTTTAAGTTATGTGATAGGTCGATCTCCTTCAATTATTTGGTGCACATCATCAATATTAGTGCCTAAGTCGGATGAACATCACGAAATTTAATTTCTAGACTTTTGCATCTATACTGGTAATCCGCGAAAAAATTGTCCTTTCAACTATTTGATGGTGCCTCATTCCAAAGGATAAATGAAATTGATTGACATTGGTTCGATGTAAGGTGATATTTGAAGTCATTAAAAATAATCGGACGATAATTTTCCCTATTTTAAATGCCTTTGTTTTTAAAACTATTTCATCCATCTACATACATTCAAATGATTTATATTAATTCAATATCACACTTTTATGATTATGCCTCCTAAGAAACGCGATATCACCTAGAGTACTCTGTAAAGAATTATCAAAATTTAATAAAATTTCAATAATTTTGTAAAAAATTTAATAAAATCTGTTGAAGGTAGGTAGATTTTTGAGAGAATGAAAGTTTTTGGGTAAAGTTAACTTCTTTAGAATAGAATAACATATCCCATTCCACAAAACTCTCCACTTAATATTGGTTGAATCTATGCTTATTAAAATAAGGAAAGTTTTCAAAATAATTCCTGTGACCGAACATCTTAGCTTTCAGTAAAATAATTTCCATTCTTTCGTCAATGGAGAACGCTGCAATTAAATCCACCAACTTATTAAGGCAGTTATACATTTTGGAAACTCTA
Organism: Bipalium vagum; assembly: GCA_037834085.1. Lineage (NCBI taxonomy): Eukaryota > Metazoa > Platyhelminthes > Tricladida > Geoplanidae > Bipalium > Bipalium vagum. Next base: position 914 of record JBBMKC010202161.1, on the reverse strand, counting down.
TTTCTTAGAAAAATGTCAACTGAATATATTAATTATGATACATACACGTGTATTGCTGATCTCAAAATCGGATACTTATTTTATACACAGCCTGTATGCCTACATCTACATGTTACCAACATGGAATTCATTATACAGTTCTTCTTTGATCCAATGACTTTGATATGATTATATCAATTATCTTTAATTTGTTTAAAACGATTCTTTTAATATAATGTGGACAGTCATTTGTAATTATAAATTATTATTTATAATTAAATACATTCTTAAATATCAGATAAATTTGCAGCAAATGTTGCTGGAAGTTAAAACAAAAAATTTCGCTTTCGAATATGATTTATGGTTATTTTTAGTCAAAATAAGAAAGACCTATTTTTTCGAAAATAATATAATAAGTAATAAATTTAAAACAAAACTCAATTTTAAAAATTAAAGTCCAATACAAATTTGGTAGATATTTGATTCAACCAAATACTTCGCCCAAATACAATCAAAAGCATAACGATTTAAAGAGATACATAGAGAGTTTATTTAGAAAATATCTTTCAAAACTTCATTTACTCGTTTATATCGTTTATAAAGATGCATATAGGTAGGTAACCAGTGGGGAATGGGCCAGCAGTAAATGATGTTGTTTCTCTGGTCACTTTTCTCTTAATCCTTTATAAATTATGTTACTATGACTTGACCCAACTGAGGAGTTGTTTAAATAATTTTCTTCTATAGTGTTGTTGTATCATTAATAAAAATATCTTGATAATTTTATATTTGATAAAAATACCTTAATGAATTGTATAGAAAGATTAAAAATTAGTATCATATGACGAAAAATACTTATAATAATATACAATGTTATTTTAATTATTATTATTATTATTATTATTATTATTATTATTATTATTATTAATATTATT
>JBBMKC010202150.1:0-13944 GCA_037834085.1 Bipalium vagum | reverse complement strand
ATGCGAACGAAAAGATTAAATGTGATGACAGTAGATGGTGATTCTACGGACGATTGGATGAGTGAGAAGAAAGCAGAAGAAATAATCCGAGAGACGCACAATCAATTAACACACGTGGGAGTAGAAAAATTATACAGATATTTAGAAGCTAGATCCAAAATCAAAGATATGAGAAGTAAGATTAAACAGGTAGTTCAGTCATGCAGAGCTTGTCAGAAGCATAAAGTGCTAACATCGAAGACGAAAGAGGAAGTAATAGCGGTTCAAGACATTGAGATATCCGCAGACATATACGCTGAAATATGTGGTCCTTTGAGAGAAACGGTGGGTCGTAAGAGGTATGTTTTGGGAATAATCAATAAGCGAAGCAAGTATGTGGTTCTAGTGCGATTGGGAAACAAGATGAAAACACAATTCAAAATGTTTTATTAAACGAATGGATTTTGAAATTTGGATGCCCAAGACGACTGCATGTGGACTGCGGGAGAGTTTTTGAATCAAGAAGCATGAGAGAATTTGCAGAAAAACTAAATATTAAGATATGCTTTTCAAGTCCTTATCACCACAACACGAATGGTCAAATTGAGAGACAGTTTCGGACGATGAGAGACCTAATGAACCCTACGTTAGAAGAAAGAAAAATTAGAGATTGGTCTGATATACTCAAAGAAATCGAATTTGCTATGAATGCCACATGGCAGAAATCAATAAATGCAAGTCCAGCTGAACTTGTGTTCGGTACAAGAATAGCAAGAACAAATTTGGAACCACACACGAGTGATGTAATCAAAGGAAAGTTTATCGATGCAACAGAGACCAGAAGAAGTTTCAATGTTGGAGAAGAAGTATGGGTCAAAGTCGAATGTCGGAATAAGGATCAAGGACACTTCGAAGGCCCATACAAAGTAATAACAAAGGTGCATGACAGAAGATATATCCTACAGAACAGTGACGGCAAGAAGATTAGAAGTAATGTGGAAAAGCTGAAGAGATTTCTTTGAAGGGGGATATAAGGAATTATAAAGATTTTACGTAATCTTTATAATTCAGTAAAATCAATAATTACAATTGTTTTAATTATTGATTTTTATGAAAGGGCAGATTTTTGAAATAAATAAATTTTAGTAATTGTTAGTTTATTATTTGATATGGAATTCGAGCAAGTTAACATTCATGTTGAAAAATGACTTTATCATGCCTGTCGGAATAATATGGCGTTTATACCTTAATGCTTGGCTTAAACGCACAGTTGATCTCAATACCGATCCTTCATGATTGTTTCTTTCGGTTCCAATAGCTCATAATATATGATACCAATCTGATCCCACCAAACAAACTGAATGAGCTTTTGACCGTAAATATTTGGTTTTCTCGTCAATGTATACGCATGGTCAGGGTGATCTCATGATCTTTTACGCTTTGGATTACTATAATGAATCTATTTTCATCGCCTGTAACAATGCGATGTAAAAACCCTTTCAGTCTTTGCCGTTGAAACAACTATTCACGTACAAAAACGTCTCTCGTCTCTGGGCTTTAATTCGTATGACACTCAATTTTCTTGTTTTAAACGTTTTGCAATGGTAGAACGATCGACTTTCAATGATTTTGCTAATTTTTCTTATGTGTTAGGACGAATCTTCTTTTAGTAAGGCTATAAGATATCACATATTTGATAATATTTGAATTATAAAATAAAATCCAAAAATCACATATTTTTAATCATTCACAATTTATTGTTATTTCAAACATCTTTGGAAATTTTTGTCACCTGTTTATTTATTATTAATAATATTATAAATAATTAAACTAACCCCCATTCATCGCATCAGAAACTATAGAAAACGGGCGCAAGTCATCTTTACCTTTAATCATGTTAATTAGTGATGGAAAATCGAAAATTTTCTTTAAATATTCACAATAATATTCCACAGAATCAATTACATTAACCTAAAGATGAAAATATTTTTAAAAATTGATAAATAATTAAATAATTGTTTTTTTAATTTAACAAAATAATAAAATAAAAATATTATTTTCTTATTAAGTTGCTATTAATCAAATTTTAAGCATTTATGACAACCAAAACTTGGTTAACTTTTGTTACTTTTCAATTTTCAACTTACAATAATTACAATACCAATATAAAGTAACTTTAATTAAATTAAATTTTACATTTTTAATCTCTGTATCAAGTAATTGACGTGAATAAAAAGTTCTTAGAATGGTACATTAATAAAATTGTTTATTAAATTATAAGACGGTGAAAAAAATAATAAATTCTGTGCTTTTAAAATCTCATTATTAACAAGAAGTTTCAAGACCACTAATTTTTATTTTTACAATTCTTAAATTATTGTAAACTATGGAATTTCCAAATCTTAATTTTTAAATTGTATTTATTATAATTATTGAATTATAAATTGAATTCAAAGGACACCAAAAAAGTTTCTCATTTTTTCAGATAAAATTCGGAGTTCTATATTGATGGAACTCTAGTTTTACCAAAGAAATGGAAAGATATTGTCGACCACGATGGTGCATATGTATTTTATAAAGTTCAGAAATTGTCTTAGTATTCTTACGTTTTTCATATTGCTAAAATCGGCGGAAACTTTTTAGACAATTTAATATTTAATTAAATTAACATTCATTTTATGTCAACAAGAAATTAATTGATTTGTTTATTCAATAAATTTCAAGTTGGCAATTAAAAAAATTATTTTCTTTTGGTATTACACAGTATTACACCTCATGATACTACAAACTGATTCATATGGCCCTCGCAGGACTCTAAGTTTGACATGCCTGTATTACAGGGTTATTCATTATTATATTTAAAACTATTACTTTTTATATTTAAACTTATCAATCAATATATTATATAATATTTAAAATTATTACTTAATTTTTAGAAAATGAAGTGTATCCAAGATAATTTCAGGACGAAAGAAAAGGCTAAGTATTGCATTGGATATGGTAAAGAAAATTCGAAAGAAAATAGCCAATGAGCTCCCAATAAAACGCATCGCCGAAGACGAAAATAAAAGTAAAGTTTTGTGACTTTGTACATCCTTGTAGGAAAGAAAATTATAGACTCTAATATAGAGTATCAAAAAATTAACTTATATTTTATATCTCATATATTCGATGGAATCACTTTAAGTTCATCTACCGTATTCCTAGAAACTCAATATTATGATAATTAATTGCTTCAAGTCAGAAAATCATGCTTTAACATATCCACGTATGATGAACATGGTCTTATTTTAAAAAATTATAGTTTTTGAGAGTGAATCAGAATTTGATGTCTGTTCAACCACTTTACTTAAGCATTTTATTAACACAAGAAATCCTTTTTTCATAATACATCAAAAATATCTTATTTATTTTAATACATTATTGTTTTAATTTTAAGTTTTATTATTTCATTTCACTAAATCAATCAGGCTTAAAAATATCCAAGATACCTAATACCTGACAATATAGACTAAAGACATTTAAAATTTTCTGAAATAATTAGAATCCATTGAACCACAATCTGTAAACCCCTTTACCACAAAACCAATTTATAAAATTATACAGATTAAGTAAATTTTAGAATATTTTTGTTAATTTTATTATCGTAGCAATACTTGTCAATGTAATAACTTTAAAGAATAATTTCAACAATTGAAAATATTAATTTAAAAGCCTTACTTCGAAATGTTTAGAATCCAATATCAAAAAAGTTTTTAAATTAATTTCTGATAAATCTAAATTTAGAGGTTTTTCAAGAGTTTTGTAAGACGTTATTTTTAAAGTTTCCTGGTAAATTTCATCGGTCACTTTTTCTGTACTTGGTCCTCCGTTCGATGTATTAAATTTTATTCCTAAATCATAATTTAAGCCTCCAGGATTATGACTTGCTGTTAAAATTATTCCTCCATCAGCACCATATTTTCTAATTAAATGAGATGCAGCTGGGGTTGAGAGAATACCATTTTGTCCTACTATTAGTTTTTCAATCTAAATTTCATAAAATCAAATATTATTTAAAATTTGTTAATACTCCATTTGCAGCTGCCATTGGAATCAACTGCTTATCTATTATATGTCTGTTATAATATCTTCCGTCACCTCCAACTACCAAGGTTGAACCACCTAATTCAATACGTCCCTTCAATGTATTAAATATGGATTGTAAAAAGTTTTCCACATAATTTTCTTGAAAAAATGTCTTGGTAGTTTTTCGCAAACCACTTGTCCCAGGCTTTTGGCCAGGAATTGGTTTGGTTGATTTTACAACAATTTTATATTCTTCCATTGCAATCGTTTGATATTAAGTAAGGACTAATTAATTCTTAACACATAAATAATTTAAATTAACATTTGTCCTATAATTTTATGAGATTTATTACATTCAAACAAAATAAAAAATAATTCTAATATTTGGTAGTGTAAAGTATTTTTATTATATTTCTACTAATTTCCAGTTTTAAAAAATTAGTATAATATAGGATCAAATTTTCAAATATAGTCTTTATAATTCACCTCTTCAATCCGGAAAATGTATTCCAGATAAATTAAAAAATAATGATTATAATAATTATTACAATTAAAAAACTCAAATTATTGTTTAATTAATACTCATTATTTTATTTAATTTTAAAATTTGTTAATTTTCAATATTTATTGTTTCGACTTTAACCTGACTCCAACTCTTAGGTGGTGCTAAATAACAACAATCAGTAAAGCAATAATTGTATTTATATCACAAAAGCTCACACAAAATCCCAATGATAAAAATATCACTAAATCATCAAACTCAATAAAAGGGATCACCAAAAACAATAATTTCTGTCTTAAAAGTCTTGAACACTATCAGTCAACAAAATCAATCAATTAAAACAAAATGTCTATTAAAGTTAAAATTTTATTAAAATAATCAATAAATTAAAACAGATAATTAAAATAATTATCAATTAATAATGATAAAGAACGTTAAAGAAAATGAACAATACAGAAAAACAAAAAAAATTTTACAGTTTGTCTTCGTTTAAGTTTCCCGAACTATCAACTGAGTCTTTATAGTTGATCAGAGATAATCCCAACGTGAAAGAAATTATTAGATATACTTGTTAATTCTTCTGGACAACAAATTCTGTATGATACGATACTAAGCAATAAATCTCTAAGAAATAGATTTCCTTGCACACTTCAGAGGATGAAGTTGTGAGGAAATGCTTCTACTTATATACTGATTCTAAACTAATCAGTTTGGAGACGAGTGCCCTCCAAATTACCAAATTTGCTCCATGATGATCCTTTTGGGGAACTATTTGCTTCGTTTACCCCATTCTCTCCAAAACTTTTCCCTATTACACTTTAAAACTCCTCGGCAATATTTTAATTATTTTTAATAGATTTTAATTAGACAAACAAAATTATTTTAGGGAAAAATTTTTAAGGGGTTAATTAAAAATTTTTAACTATTTAATTAATTAATTAACAATTAATTTTTATTTTAAAGGGGTATTTTATGTGGTATCGGATTTCTCTAAGGGTTTCACTCAACAATAAAAGCAGTAGGCAATTTAAGAAGATATGTTAAATATATTTTATGCTGAATTTAGTTTTTAAAGAAGATAAAGACGAAAGATAGCAAATCTGGCAAAATTTTAAAAATTGATGCCTTTTCAAAGCTAGAAAATGGTCATTCAATATAATCAATTCAGACCATATCTTGAATTGATTGGCAGTTAATTCAAATGTCTGCATGACCTCAGTTTTATTTAAGGAATAGCTTTTACAGTTTGATGACCCTATAAGCCGAAAGATTTTTCTAATTCTGGGACAGCATCAAGCCATATAATTCCTGATGGATTACAAATTATTCAAATTTTATTTTTAAAATCTAATGTCAAACTCTTGAGCAATGAATAATATCTAGTATTGAAAAAAGATATTGGTCCAATTATGTTGCTTAGAGAGTTTTACACGTTTTTTGTTTATATACATAAAAATTGTAAATAATTAAAAAAAAAAGATTATTTAATTTTATATAGAATTTAAAAGCTTATATATTGATCTCTTTAAAGCATTAATATTTTTGCTTTTAAATTGAAATTTGACTACTCTTTCCCATTTTAATAAAGGATTTCATGTCGCGATTTGTGTCAAATTTATTATAATGAGTTTCGACTTGGTATAAAAGCAATTGAAACTGCTCGAAAGTTTAATACAGTTTGTGACCATGGTACTGTAAATCAGTCAATAGTACGACGATGGTTGGTCAGAAAATCTTTAATGGACATATATCTCTTGAAGATGCGGAACGAGTTGGTTGTTCCTCAAAACTTGGTGACACTGATTTAAAAGCTCTAGTGGAACAGGATACCAAACCAACAATAAGAAAACTTGCCAAAAGTCTAAATATCAGTCTTGGAACCGTTTCCATTTATATGAAGCAAATAAGTAAGACAAAGAAGTTGGACGAGTGAGACCACATGAGCTAAAACCATAAAAAACAAAATGAAGACCTATGATAAATTGTCAGAACTCATTTTGAGGATGAAATAGTGACATTTCTTAATCGTTTGATTACTTGTGATGAAAATGGGTTGCTATATAATAATATTAAACGTTCAACAAAGTGATTAGACATCTGTGAATGTCACAAGTCCTTCTCAAAAACGAGTCAGCACGTAAAAAAGATAATGTTTATGCTATGGTGGTGTTCAAAAGTAGTGATTCATTACGATTACCTGAAAAATAGAGAACTGATAACAGCAGAGATAAATGCCTAGAAATTGATAATATGCAAGAAAAGTTAAAAAGAATGTACCCAGCATTGATCCATAGAAAAGGCCCGATTCTATTACAATGACAATACCCGTCCGCACATAGAAAGAAAACCATGAATAAGCTGAAAAGCTTAAATTATGAAATTCAAATATTTACAAAATTATTTGAATAAAAATAGATTTCATACCGAAGAGGTTCTAAAAAGGGAATTTGAACTATTCAGTAATAGTAAAAACAAGTAATACATTTGCGAAAAAATTTTTGTTTGTTTTTTTAGATGATTATTTTGTAATTTTTTTCTATAAAAAAAACTCAAATTTGTTATTTAAAAAAAGGTTTCGGAAAGTCAATCAATAATATTAAAACTTCGAATAAATCTAAACAATCTTACCGAAGAAATCATGAATAATGAATAAATTTCCACAAAATAAATATTAAGAAATATTTATCAATACTACAAATAATAATTTCCGAGTGTTCCACGCCAATATTTGTGATCACTTCTTTGATATATATGGGTTAGTTACAGCTTCATAAAAATTTGGAAATATTTAATAATAATAACAGTATGTTTGCCGACTGTGGGCCTTTGAAAACTCTGCCAATTCGGAGAGATGTGAGATAAGGTTGTTCAATTTCTATGTTACTTTATGGAATTGAAATAAAATCGGTTTTTAGAACTGTAAACTCTGTTTTGGTTCCATTTTTTATGATTGGAACTTCGATAAGAGTTTTGGCTTATGTGAATAATATTGCAAATAATTCTGCTGACTTGTAGAAAATCATCGATGCAGCCATTTCAACCACTGAGTGGTCAGGAATGCATTACCGTCCTGAGAAATATGCTTTCTTAAATTTACCGTAAAAAAATTGGTAGTTTCAATTCCATCTATATTATTCCAATTCGTCGACTGGCTTCCAAAGACTTCTATTAGTATATGTCTATTCATGTTTGTGTAGAAATTGATCAGTCACCCTATGAAACTGAATAAAATCATTGTCGATTTGTGCAAGATTGTTAATTCTCACTTGTAAGGTTGGCAAAAGTTGAAATCTTAATTAATCTTTTTGCATTCTCGTTTGGTTTTTCCATTCAGAACAGGAGAAGTAAAAACAAACTCGATTGGTAAACCATTAAAAAGCTCGAAAATCAGAGCATATTTACAAAATTTTCTGAAACTTCATCGCAATCCGAGTCTAATTATTTCTATTCTTCTATCGAAAATGGAGGAGCTTGATTGACTGATCTACGTGATGAATATTCTACTCAATGCATTGTAAAAGGTTTTCATCTCTTGAACATCGTGATATTTTACTCGAAAAATCATTCCTGAATCTCTTTGTTTTGCTGCAGCTACTCATTTTAGATCATGTACTTGTGGTATTATTCTCCTATTCTCTCCTTTCTGGAACGTTCCTGTATGCTGTCAAAGATAAATTATTCATCGAGCTTAATCACTGTGGTCTGTAAATGACCGCTCCCCTGTAACTTCTAATGGTTTTATCTTCTCAACTTCCCTGACTACCTGATCTAAGAGCTTTAATCATAATTTAATTAATCTTTGACAAGAATTGAAAAATTAAAAAAGTAGCTGTAAAAAAATAATTTTGAAATTAATCAATTTAATCAATCCTTTAATTTTTCAAAAGTTTAAAAAAGAATCACTGATAAAAACTATCAAAAATTAAGTTTAAGTTAATATAGATTCTAGTTAAGTTATTTTTTTAAAAAAATGGAAGCATCTTTACAAAAAATATTAAATTTTTTATCCTAAAAGATTTTGAACATAATTTATTGTGGAAAGTAAAAACTCAGATATATATATATATATATATATATATATAACATTTAAGATTGAAACACCACTAAATCTTGATCCAAATTTTAACTGAAAAATATAAAAGCGGAAAAATCCAAAGCGATCATCAGCTTCACAATCCCGACCCCAGCAGACAGTTTTGAGTCACAGGCCCTCAACCATCCATTTATGGAATTACTTGGGTTGTGAAATGAGTAAAAATTGAATTAAAATTATATTAATTTTTGATTATAAAAAATAATTTTATATTAAAATTGTTCTAAACATCTAAAATAATTGAATTAATAATTCTTTCAAAACAACGTAATTTTTAAATAATACTCTAAATTTTGAAATAACTTTTAAGTCATAATTTTATAAATAAAATAATAATTTAATAAATTCCAAGATAGATGAAATTAATTCTAAATCTTATTGTTTAAAATCAAATTAAATTTCTCAATTTTTGAAAAAAAGATAATTGTGAAATTTCTATTTTCTTAAAGTTATGTGGACATTTTATCAAATAATACTATCGTTATTTATGACTGCTTTTACTATTGGACTTTTTTGTTATTGGTCCTTTAAATATAAATGGAAGTACTCAATTAAAGATAAGGTAGTTTTAATTACCGGTGCATGTAATCCTAAAGGTTTGGGACTTAACTTAGCTGGCATTGCTAAAACTTATAATGCGAGAACAATTATAATAACTAGTAGGAATGAAAAAGAAGGCTTAAATGCTTTGAATTATTTAGATGGAGTTCCAGGAGATGGGAATGTTATTCACGTTACTGTAAGTTATTTTTGATCGGGTATTCAAATAAGTATAAAATAATAACAATTTTGTTAATTTTAACATTCTATCAGTGAATTTTAATTTCATAAAGTAAAATATAAATTGATTTGAGATGTCTGATAATATAATAATTTCATTTTTGACTAGAAGTTAATATGTTTAAATAATTTTTAACTTGATTATTATGTTTAGTTTAATATGCGATTTATAAATGCAAAATACTATTTACTTTCGTATCTAAAAAGAAGTCCGAAAAGTCAATATTTTTAATTTATTGTAATTTTCCAATTATAATAATCATTAATCTTTCATGTGAGATGTATTTTACGGATATGAGAATAAAATGATTCGATATAATTGTATTATTAAATTTTATCCAAAAGTGGGGTCTAGGATTCTTATGTTTTGATTTTAAAAAGGAAATCACTCAGTTTTAAATGAAGATTTATTAAAAATAATTTTTCGCTAATTATCTTCTGCATATTACTGCATATTCTTCAATAGAATTGTCAAATACAAATGATTGTGGGGTCGAAGGTTGTATCTGTTGACATTGAGCTCAGAAACCTATTCAAAATCACCACTAAATACTTTTAATAAAAATTTACAAATGGTTTTCATTTTTATTTTTTATTTGTCAATTTTTTTTTAACAAAGTTGATTAATTTTAATCAGTCTTGGGTTGATTACGTCAATCAATTGGTTATGTAATGAAGATTATTTCATAAACAATTAATGAAGAGAAAGCCCTGAAGTATCTCACGGATATTCAGTCTACTTTCAAATGTTATTTTGAAGAGTATTGATTTTGTTATTTTTAATTTATTGATGATGGCTTGACCTTTGATTTTTATTCTCGTTCTTTGATTTCCATTACAATTATATTTTGTTTGAATCTTGTTATTTAATAATTAAATTGACTTAATGTTATAGAGATTCTTCTTTATAATAGAAAACACTATTACCAATGTGATTAAGTTAAAAATTTTATCAGTGCATAATTAACTCTTGTCCATGTTTTATATTTTTGGTTGAATATTTTCTTTTATAAATTGCATTATTAGTACTTTATATTAGTCTGCAATTTTTTTGCTTGTTAATTTTAAATGATAGTTTGTCACCAAAAAATTCAAGTTTCACAAGTTTAAAATATTACATTTTTTATTATAATAAATTTAATATTTTGATAAAAGTAAATTGAAGTGAAAACTTTTAATGAAACCGATTTATAAAAATATGAAATATTCTTATTTAGAAATCTAATGTTTTGAAGTTTTGCACAGAATTAAATGTTATTGTTTTTCAAGGTTTTGAACCTTGGTTTTTTCACTGTATTTCATGATTTTTAAAAACACATTGAGCCAGTATTTTCAATTTCTTAAGATCTAAATCTATTGATGAAAAATATGACGTAGTTTTTGATAGTTAGATCTAAACTGGTCGGATGACAAAATCAATTCTCTGATGCAAGATTTATTCCAAAAGGTCGGCGGTATTGATATTTTAATCGCCAGTGCCGGGGTTTCTTATCGTGGTGAAGCGTTGAAAACATCACTAGACGTTCACAAAAGTATCATGCAGGTAAAAAATATTTGAAAACATTTCTTTGACATTGTTCCAATCATCATTTCATTTTATAGATAAACTATTTTGGAAATGTCAGCCTTATAAATACCGTGGCAGATTTAATGAAAAAAAATCAAACCGAGGACGGATATTACATTGTTGGAATCAGTAGCATTCAGGGTCGGATATCCATTCCTTTTCGATCGGCCTATTCGGCCTCGAAGCACGCATTTTGTGCTTTTCTAGATTGTCTCAGAGCTGAAGTGTCAAAGGATAACATTCGAGTTTTGAACGTGCTTCCCAGTTACATCAATACCAATTTGTCAACAAATGCAATAAGAGATTCCGGAAAGAAACATTCGCAAGTGGATGAAAATACACGGAATGGAATGCCACCAGTAAGCGATTTTCTTGATTTCGAAAAATTCTTGTGTTGTCATTATGGTGTCTCAAACTTGATTTGTTTTTGTCTCAAAAATATTCGCTTTTATATTTCAAATACAAATTTAAATGGAGACATAAAATTTATTAGTATTTACAAGTAATAATTTTATTAATAATAATTTATAACCTTTACATGTCATCACCACCAATGTAAACTATGATCATCTGTATATTTGCATTGAGTCATATTGTTTCTCATAATTTTTTCCGATATTCAAATTCTTCTTTGATGTTAAATTGAATACATCGTATATGAATTTCTAAATTCCGACATAAGTTCCTGTTAACTAAGTTCATCTCAGGTAAATAAGGTGGTTAGTTTCTAAGAGATTACCAGAAAAAATAATTTTCGTGAATTGTTATCAATAAAGTAAGAAACTCGTGTTTTTAATGGAACTGACATCTTGAATGAAGTTAGACGTAAGGAAAACACACTAAACTTAAATTTCAAAATACCTGATGGAATTTTGTTTTACTTGCCTACACATTTTTATTATTTTGCTGTTTGGTGCTGATATCATAATAATTTTATCCGGATGAAATTTTTTATAAAATTTACCATTTCAGGAAGAAGTTGCTGCTAGTGTTTTTGCAGCAATCAGAGGAGGCCAGGAGGAAATAGCTTTATTAAATATTCAGTCTCGCATTGCATTGTTCTTGCGTACGATATTGCCGTCTTTGTTTTTTTTCTTGATGCACAAGCGAGCGGAGTCTTCAAAGGCGTATTAGCAGTTTATGAGACTCTTGCTTCAACCAATTCTATAATCGATCATGATCCTATAGTGAAAATTAGGTTTCATTCGAAATTATTCCTATGCAAGCTTTGGTTTTATTAATTTCTATTTTCACCTGAGCTCATTTGCTGCTTTTAGATATCTGCTTTTTATTATATTAAAAAAAAAATTTTTGCCAAAAGAAGTGTTCTTATACATCCTCGGATATCATTTTGTAATATTTTGCTGGCTTGAAATGAAATTTATTAAAACCATACTGAGTTTTTATGAAGAATTTCCATTGCGTTTATCAAATTATTTAAAGACACTTTATTAATCAATATATTTGTCATATGGTTTTCCTTATCACGATTCTGAGTGATAGATAATCATAATATTAGAATAAATGGAATAATATAGTTTATGGTATGCACTAGTCAAAATATCAAAAAATCCTAACGAAAAAGAGAAGATTGAAGATTCCAGTATTATTCAACTGATTTTATATCTGTTATTTAATAATTTTGGTTTAATTGAGTTAAAATTAAAATACTTATGATTAAGATTACATTAACACTATTTTTACACCCAAAATCGTAACAGTTAATTTTCATTGATGTTACCACCTTTTGCTTTGATAAAGTTGATGCATATTTTATGTATTCCACAAAATTATTGTTCCAAACATCATTCAATGAATTTCACATCTATTTGGATGTTCGAATATTTCTGATTGACGGTCAACCTAATCTCAAAGGGCTAAAATCTGGCGATTGTCGCGGCCATGTATTTGAAGTATTCCATCGTTTTTCTTTAAATGATTATAACACAGGATAGAAGTGTGTTTGGAGTCGTCATGTTGAAAAGTAAAACCGTAAACAATTAAATCAATGCTAGATGTGATTGCGTATTTAGATTCATATATAAGCAGAATAGCATCTTTTCGAATGAGCAGAGATGTTCTCATATTTGTCAGCTTATTCACGCATTGGATACAAAATATATCACTGGTAATAGTTTTGTCCATATCTAGAAGCTCTCTCTCTTTCTGTCTATATATATCATCACATGCTATTGTTGGGTTTACCCAAGACACCCCCTTCGGTAAAATAAGCAAGAAAAACCATTTAAAGGGTATAAATATTGATATTTAAAATTAATTAGCACTTGAAAAACAATTAAAAATTTACAGATATTTTTAGTTTGAACATAATTAGAAGAGAAAACAACCCTCCAAAAGTAATTTTTATTTTTAAAGAAGTCCAAAAGAAAGAAATTACAAATATTAATGGTCATCAAAAAATAATTTTTAGGGAATTCTAGAGTTTTAATAACATTTTGAGAATTTAAGATTAATTTTGAGATTATTTCAAAAATAATCTCCAGATGAAGATCAGTTTCAGAAAAGTATATAAGCAAAGCGATTCTAACATAATTTCACCCCTCAGAAAACGTGTAGCTTAAGATTTGCAGCGTCTTATTAAAGCAGAAATATTACCAATTCATCAGTTAAAGATTATAGAAGAACATCAGTTAGCAAATATTTTAATGTCTGGGCTATGCTTAAAATTCCCCATCAGAGGGTTATCGGTGAGCAGCCATTAGGACTCAGACGATAGCTCGGGAGTTTTAACGAAAACTAAATTGTAAGATTTTTTCTTTTTGTTTTATCTTAATATTTTTTAAAATTCAATTCTAAGTAAATATTTATGTTGATTTTGCAATTTTGTTTTAATTAACATTGATTAAATATTATTTGATTAAACGTTCATTTTGACTATATTTGATTGAACATTACCTTTAATTATTTTTGTGTGTTGTGTTTTGATCAGATAGT
>JBBMKC010202139.1:0-13947 GCA_037834085.1 Bipalium vagum | reverse complement strand
TATATTATATTATATATTTTATATATATTATATTTTTCTTAACTTATAAGCATATTATTCTTTTAAATCATTTAACTTATTCAAATAAAATTTTTATAAAATCTTCTGTAAAATATTATTTATTATTTTCTCTCTTCTTCATAATTTATATATTTCGATATTTAGTATGCCTATTACAAAAAAATGTGTCAGGCAGCTGTATTGATTCAAAATCAATTTCGCTGGTATGTTGAGCATAAGAAAGCAGCAGTAGATCATTCATTAAATCCAATTACAAACAACGACATTCATCCCATCTCGATCAGTCAGAAATATCGGTTAGTGTTTGGGCTGGTCTATATTTTTGGATTATATATTTCAATAATAACGAAATTCAATAAGCATAACATTATTATTATTATTATTTTATTTTTTCGTTATACTTTGTATAAAATCTAAAATCATTTATGAAATAAATAATTTCAATTCATAATAATTCAATATTGAGTTTTATTGTTAGTAAAAATGCAATTTTTTATTTAAACAAAACCTGAACTATATCAATATAATTTTATTTATTCTACCTGTTTTGATTTATATTACACATTTTTTTTAAAAACTATCAAACATAATTTTAAAATGAAGGTTATAACAAAATTTTGAAATATTTTCTTATGATTTAAATTAATCAATTGAATAATATAACTGATTATATCTCAATTGATTGTTTCGGATAAAATACCAGTTTTAGTTAAGTGATATAATTAACTCGTACTATAATTATTTTTTATAATATTAAAAAAATATAATAATAAAAAATAATTTATAAAAACAATATATAGTTATTTACAGATGATTCCACAAATTGAAGAATTCTTAATATTTTTTTGATGAATCTCAGTTGATCAAATTGTTAAATTAAAAATATTCCAAAGAAATATGTTATGCCCATCATGCAACATAGCAACATTCTCTGAACTTCATCTGTGAATAGTAAATAACATTTTTCTATGGATACTGTCTTTGTAAGCTTTATTTCCTGTATGGAACTTGTTTGTTATTCTTCCAAGCTATCTTAAATTATTATTCGTGAAACTGAACTTTGAAAGCATTAAAAAGAAAAACCAGTAACACTATTAAAAATTGTGAATCATTTCCTGTTAAATGAAATTATTAATTAAAAATGAATATTAATCTTATTATTGTTATTATTAATATTTATATTATATAATAAGATTAAAATAAGTGCTTGTAAAAGTGGATAAATTAAAAAAACTTAAAATCTAAAGTTTAGGTAAAAGAAATTTGATTGGTCTTGTTAATGTTTACTGTTGGACAAAAATTGGAAAATATTATTTTAGAGTTGGACAGACATAACCCACTTTATCAAAATCTTATATCATCTGTAGTTGCTTCACAAAAATATTCAATGTAACATGGAATATGTCTTTAATTATCTACATCTGAATCAATATTCCAAGCAGAATTGTATAAAATGTAATTTCAAGAATTGTTATTGCTAGGAAAAGGAAACAGTTTAAAAATGTTAGATACCAAACAATGGAAATTTTAATGTAATTTATCAAAATTAAATGAAACAATAACGATTTCTTTCTAATATAATGACAACATTTGATATCAATTTACAGAGATATTTATTTTGCTTTGCAGTGAAAAGCAGTAGAAGTAGTAGTAGTAGTAGTAGTAGTAGTAGTAGTAGTAGAGAAAGAAGCCTTTTCAATGGGAATAGAATACAAACAAATACACACATTATTATGAAGTACACGTATTTAATGGAAACCAGTATTTCAAGAAGAAAAACGTGGAAAATTTTACTATCCGGTTGATTATTCTGTATCCGGAATAATATTTCAAATATCCACAAAATTTTCAAAAAAGCATATGATACCCACTTTTTCAATCGTGGTATAGAGAGATGATAAAATTTTGATGTATTTAAAATTAGCATATTATATATCAATATGAGACTTATGGTAGCAATTTAAAAGTGGGTTGTTGGTTACTACTAATAGTACACTGTGATGTGACTGGTTTTGTGACACTATCTTTCTGCTTAATGATAATATATGAGTCTATTTAATATTAATAGTATACTAGATATCCGTTACCCGGTTAATTATCATGATGTGGTATCTAAGGAAAATATTTTTATTGTAAAATATTTTTTCTGTAATTACTTTGCGGGATGCTCTTAATAATCATAATAGCAAATGTTAGTAATTATAATTATTAATATTTAACTGGATTATTGTTAAAATTAACCAACTGTTATGAATATTATTAATTCTTATAATTATATTAAATATTAGTTTAATTTCTGTTAAAGTATTTGTACTTCAATAGTCGTCTAGAAATGTCACCAGAATTAATTTTTTACAAATCAATAATATTAGACTTTAAATCATATAAAATAACTTATATTTTTATAGGTCTTATGATTTTTCATTGTTTCTTTTTTAATCTTCTTAATGAGACATTTCATCAAAATTATGACACCACTATATTTTTGATAATTGATGATTTAAAAGAATTAAAAAAGATTGAAAATAAATTGATCGTACATTTATTAGAAATATGATATATCAAAATCGACATATTCATCATAAACATTGTCAAAAATCAAGAGTCACCCTTTTATGTTATGAAAAATATTGCCATTTTGAAAAGTATTTTCGAATTTATAAATTATGTTAATTGAATTGTTGAATTTTCTAATAATTGTGAGCAGCCCAAAGTTTTGTCAACTTAGAAAATACAATCCACTTTTTCTCTAAAATTCCTTGCAGTTTTTTATTAACCAATCATAATTCGTAGCGTTAAATTGTAAAATTCGAGATAGAAAATATAAGAAAGATTACCTAGACATAATAAAATTACGTTTGAAAAATAAAACACTACATCGCTTTTAATATCTGTTTTCTTTCTATTATATTGAATTGATTGATAAATTGACAGATTTTTAAAAAACCATTTCAATTTATAACATAAAAATAGATAATCAATATTAATCGGACAGATATAATGATGACGTATTTTTATGAAAGAAAACGTTTTCAGAATTTAAAATCAATATTTCGCATTCTATTGTGTTCTTAAAATTGATCATATTAAAATCAAATCTCATTAAATAAGATTTTTCATTTTTCTGTTGTTAGGTTGCATAAAACACTAAATAGGACAATAGAGGTCCTTTATTAAATTTAATCAGTATAATAAAATAAACAGGTGTAAATAGCTTAATTTATTTCTCAAATCGATTGTGTTTAATGTTTATACTGATTTTCTTTAAACGTAAGAAAATTATTATTATTATTATTATTATTATTATTATTTTTATTTTTATTTTTATTATTATTATTATTATTAGATTTAATTAGATAACTTTATTTATAAGCAAATGTCATGATATATATTAATCTAAAAGTTCATCTCCTCTTTAGGAAGTTTTATCGATTTTGTTAAGAATAATGAATTATTCTTTTAAATTTAATAATTTTTAAATATTCCCCATAATAAAAAGAAATAAAATAAAGTGTATAAATATTTACTTAACAGGAGAATTTTATTATTATAATAATGTATGTCATAATATATGAAAATGACAATACCATAATATTAAAAATAAAAGAATAGGGAGATAATACTATGAAAATATACATACATATAAATACATATAAATAATTTTTAATAAAATTTCAAATCTTATTAATTTTTATAGTGTAATCTACTCTATATGTTAATATTCATTGCAGAAACTTTGCTAAGAAGCGCAGTAACACTCTACCAAATACTCTAGGGTAATATTTCATTAAATTTCATTTTTTGATTTAATATGTTATTAGACATGGTTATGATTGATTGATTGTTCGAGAGATTATCGAATTATATTTTTTAATTATTGTAAATATAATTTAATATTGAAATATATTTGAACGAATTATTCATATTTGCATGTCTAAACATTATATTGTAGAGTAAAACTGTCGTCTCTGAAAGATTTACTAAAGTTAACACCAATACTGTGCAAGGTAAGTGTCTCGTGAGAAAAGAAAAACCCGTATCTGTCAACGGTTCAGATCATGAGTAATTATTTTAAATGGTATTGGGGTTTTCTTGGAATGCTTTTCTTTTCGCTCTCATATCTTTTTTGTCTTTACATACAATCAATGAGATAGTTAACAAAAAGTTTAATCAATAAAAAAAAATAATAATTAAACGAATAATATTTGTGATAATTTTATTGTTCTATACGTTTAAATCATTAGTTATTTTTTAATAAGCTAATCGGGTTTTTCTATCTTTCTCTCTCTCAATAGACTCAGACAATTGTGGAAATATTCAATTAAAAATTTTTAATAATTTTTTTTACAAATAAAATCAAGTAATTGTCATTCTTCATAAAGCGAAAAATATAATTAAGTCTGAAATTAAAGTAAATTGCTTGAGAAGTTTGTGAATTTTTAATGAAATAACAAATTTAATTGTCACATTTTGATTTGATTGTCTGAGCTATATAAGTTTTTATTTTCGCTGAATTTTTTGATTGAAAATCAAAAACTTTTGTATTTATGCTACCGTTTAATCAATAAATATAAAAATTGTAACTTTTTTGTTTCATCGAAAAATGAATTTCTGATGAGTCGGTTCCTTTGGTGATATATTTGTGATATTAACTTTTACTGAAAGTATGAAAAATTGAATTGTAGAAAAACAAAGGATAAAACGAGCGGTTTTTTTTCAAATTGTTAGTATTAAAAAATATTTGGTAATCCAATGCTGGAGATCAAAAAACCATTAAAATTTGAAAAAAACTTATTTTCGATTATTACGTGGAATCATGATAATAATGGAATTGGTTAGTAAATATTTTCTGGCATTAATTAAGATCCTTTTTTATTTTTACATTAGACGAGATTCAGGTCTATGATATTATGATAATATAAAAGCTCATATTTGATAAAGTCTTCTACTGTGAATAATAAATACTAATACTCAACATTTGTTCTTAAATATTAAATTTTATGTTCAAAATGGTTATTTATTTTAACTTAAGTTGGGTTTATATTATTTTGTTGAAAATTAAATTTCCGAGATTAATATATTTTTTAGAAATATCTTTTAAAATGTTTTCATTGAAGATTTTTAAGAAAACATTATTTTTTATTCGGATCATTAATTAAATAAATTGTAATTAATTTTACTTTTTTTCAAAAAAATTTTATTTAATTTGTTACTATGTATTATACTTAGACATAGTAACGTGTGCTCGTGTCCTCACTTTTAATAAATCTTTGTGTCCGTAACTCCTGTTAACCTTTTCGAATCAAAACACCCACCACAATACCGTATTCACACCCTTAAGAACTGAATCAAAACTTTTCAATAAAACTTAATTGACTAAAAGCACAATCACAATATCAATCACCAGAATAAGTTCCCAAAATATGTTCAATAAATAATAATAAAATGAATATACTACTATTAATGAGAGGAAAGAAAAAGATAATCACAAAGCAAGAAGTTCTTGGAGAGTAACACTAGAAATAAACACAAAAATAATGAACGGTCTCACCAAGAGCGACAAGGGGTCCCCGGATCGCCCTCTAGGTCCTTCTCAGGTCTCCTAGGGGTTCCCAAGGAGAATCCCAACTTGTAGAATCCTAGAAAATATTTTCCTGTTAAAATACTGAAGTAATAAACTCCCTAAATCAAAAAATTCGAAAAGGTCTTTTTAAGGAGTTTATAAATAGAGTTTATCTTTTTGGTTGTAAAAATCGTTTTTCTTAATCTTCTATATTAAGTCTATTATTTTCGATTCTCTTCAGTGACTATATTTCTTAAAAATATTTGATTCAAAGAATAAATTAATTCTTTGAATTAAAACTTCAAAATTCAGTATTTAAAAATCTCTAGAAAACAATTTTTCGTTCAATGAGTTTTACTACCGATATTGACAAAGAACTGTTTCAGATTTCAAAAATAAGAAAAGTTTTCACTTTTTATAATTCCTATATAAAATTGAAAAAATTTTCAACCAACAAATAAATTTAATTATTTGTTTATTCCCTTTGGTTTTTATTGAATTAAAAATTATAATTATTTTTGCTATGATTAAAATTACAATTATGTCATTTTATTGTAATTAACTAAATAATATTTAGATTTCATTTTTTTATTTTCAATTTTAAATAGAATATTTTTAGGTTGTCCTGAAAATAATTGTGGTTTTCAAATTTGACAATTCGATGTCCTTTTTATAATAAAGAGTTGTTTTAATGTTTCGTTTCATATATACATATACATATATATATCATTTTGAAACGCGTTTTTCTCCTTTGAAAAAAGTAGAAAAGCTAAACAAATGGGTGCCATACATGTTGAACGAAAATCAAAAAATTCACTGTTGTGAAGTTTCATCTATTCTTTTTTAAAGAAACAAAATCGTTTGAATTGTCACATGCTATATAAACTGAATACTCCATGACCACCGATGGTATTCGACTCAATGGTTGGATCACCAGCAGTCTCTACAGCACTTTCCACACCCAAAACTGCAACTGACTATTTGATGGTCTGCAAGAGATATCATCTATCATAGCTTTCTCAATCTTGACGATTCAATTACATGCACAAAACATTTCTACTCATGTGCCCCTGATTGATCAATAGAAAATGACCAATTCTTGTCCACAACAACACAAGACCACAAGTTTAACTAATCACGCGACAAAAGGTTGCATGAGTTGAAGTATAAAAGTCCGACCCGTCTCTTTGCAGATTATCACTTTTCAAGTATGTCGACAATTTCTTGTCCGGCATTTGTTGTAAAAACTAAAAGGATTCGGAAAACTTCTTTAAAACTTCATTGCTTCCAGAAATTTTGTGTTACCGGAATAAATAAACTTGCCTGCCATTTAAAGAATATTAATTAAAACAATTATTATTTTAATTAATAAAGTTGTTTTTGAGCTGAGTTATAAGGTTAAAAATTTATATCTGCAAATATTTTCCGGACAACCTAATATTTAATATTTACTAATTTTTAAATTTGTAAGATTTTATTATTTATTTTTTAAAAATTCTTAATATTTACATTAAGTAACGTTTAGTAATAATTTACTAGAATACATAATTATGTTTCATTTTAATTTTATTTGAAAGAGCGGCTTGTGGAATTCTGCGAACATTTCTGGTTAGTTAACCTTAACATAGTTAAACAATGTTGTCATTTATTGTCTTAATTTTTGAGTGATAATAAGACCTATAGCAATTCTATATCACACTTCTGAATTTTATCATTCATCAATATATATGTATTTGTTAGATATCTCAATGTCGATCAAAACACATTGGGCCATACCTGCTCCCACCATTGGGAAACTCAAAGTTAAATACAAATATCAAATAAAAAAATCAGTGATTTTACTCTTGCCAACATCTCAATTTAATATTTCATTTGGGTAGTACTTCTGCTAAAACTATTTATGAGTGTTTTAAATTTTTTGAAATTTTGGTTTCATATCTTTATGTAGCATTTTCATAGATATTATTCTCTTAATTCTTTTACTTGTTATTTTTATTGATATAAATTTTGTTTTCCAGATTATATTGTTGTAGTAATATTTTTCCCAGTTAGATTTATTCGGCTTTCTCATTCTGTTAATATTTCTTTAATAAATCATCAAAAAGTACATTTCATATTTTTTTATTTTTAAATATAAAAGAAACACTTTTTAATTAGTAATATAAGAACAGAAATACCCGATCCATAGATTAAAATGAATTTAGAATCATACTGAATTATTTATGTGAGCAAAATTAAGGTATTTTATATATAAAATAAAAATCAGGAAAATGGAAATTTTATCCAATAAATATTGAAGTGTTCACTAATCAAAAGCTTACAGATCCAAAGTTGATCTCTTTATGTACAATATAATTTTACAAAACACTTTAAAATGTTGAATTTTAAGAATTTTCTTGTACTTAATGAACATTCTTTCTACTGTCCATGGATTAAACTTTCAATATTCTATGAAATATGCTTCAATATGTTAGACTAATGAAATTTTTTAATTTTCTTATTCACTATCGCTAATATTTTAACATTAAGTAGCTACGGTTATCTAACTTGATAACTTTTTATGGTTAGATTATAATTTAAAAAGTATATAATAATTCTTAAACTTTAAACCCAGAAAATCACAAATATTCAATATTAATTTATCAATACAATCAGTTCGTTAACACTTCGAACCAAACATCACATGTTTATACTTCGCTAACATAACGTCAACTTGTCCATGTCCGCACGTTAGAATCAACTCTTAACACTGAGTAACTTATTAAACAATGATAATGTAATGATATAAAAACAGTAAAATTATAATTAGTCGATAAATCGATAATAAATATCAATCGATAAGAGTTATAAGATAACAATCCGATTAATCAAGGATTAAAATAAAAAAAATCGATTGTAATAATAAACATAAAAGATAATATTATTTTTTTGAAAAGGTAAATAAAAAAGAAAATACATTTCTCACCGAACTGGGTGAGAATGACCAGGCTATTGGACCAACCACAATTTCAATATAAATTCGGTTGTATTGACAATTGGAGGATTAATTCGTAACGTAATCTCCTTGCCACAACAAAGTGGAATTTCATAAATATTATTTTCTAATATTTTGTCTCTTTGTAACGTGTAATCACAATATTTTTCACATTTAACAGAAATAATTAATCGAGGATTATTGATGACACCTTAGAATTTTTACTATTGTGGTGATGGAAAGAAATTGTATTTTTATAAAATTAGAACTTTACTCTTCAATTAAAATTTTTGATCGTGCACAAAAAATATAAAGATTCGTAGCATACAATTTCATCTTATAGTTATACTAAATACAGTTAATTTTCATCAGTATTTTTTAATTGAAAATTAATTGGAAATACCGTGATTCGAACCCGGGACCTCACATGCGCATGGACTGCTCTGACCGCTGAGTTACATCCCCGAGTAACTTCCAATATATATCACATCCCCCTCGAGACCTCTTCCGCTGGTTGGTGTCCTGGTGTGGTCACCATGTTAATTGAAATATATCTCACAGTATTATTCTTGCTTTTTTCCTTGTACAGGAATATTTTAAAATCCTTACTAGTTGCATTAGTGTTGAAATGCAGAAATACATATACAATATAAACCCTAAAAATCGCATTTTTTACATTTTTTTAAACTATTTATTTATTTTTTAGATTTTTATAATTTTTGGTATTTTATGAAATTTTCTATTTTAATAATTATTCTCTATTTCGTACTTTTCAATTTTTATATAATTTACATTTGTACATTAATTTCATATGTAGAACCATCAATTCCCAAATAGAGTAAATAATTAACAGTCACAATTATCATCAAATGAGTAAAAAAATTGACAAAGCATTGTATTTGATCTTTCATACTTGAAAAGTTACCTATATTATTTAATCCTGTGTTCCATGGATAAAATATATTTTATATTTTATTTTCATTTTTTTAATAAAAAGTAGAACCAGAGATTTTTTCTTTAAAAATATATAAATTAAATATTAAAAATGGAAAATATATAATTATGATAAATTATTAAGGAAATGAATTATCATTTTGATGATTAATTAAAAAATAATAATAATGTGATAAAGTTAATAATTATAATTATAATATAAACAGTTTTATTTTTAATTTGTAATAAAAATATTTATACTACGGAATTTGTAAGCAAAATTTAAATTAATAAGATTAAGTTACTAATTTAAGAAAAAACTAAAATTAAATATTATAAGTACTAAAACACAATTAAATTTGTGATAACGCGAAAGATATGATATAATAATATAATTAGAATGAAAATGGTAAAATGGTTCGTGAAGACTACACGATCTCCACAACTCATTCTCACTACTACATGATTAAGACATTTTTATATCCATTAATAAATTTATTTTTATTCACTTATATACTACTTATGTATCATGTCCTACATCCATAAATACGGGAAAATAAAAAATAAACAAAGAAAAAGAACATACAGGATCAGGGTGGAATTTTCATAATATAAAATCAATTAGAATAAATTTATTTATTTATTATTATAAAATTTATTATTAAAAAATTTATTTATTAATATTTTATAGATTATCCAACTATAGAAAGAAAGTGTAATTTGTTAAGAATTGATAAGAAAATGGTGTTAAAAATATTGATATTGGACTTTCGATAACTTAGCAAAATATTATGTAATCAGAAGGATTTATATGCGAAGAAAGGAGTAAGGTAAATAAAAAATTTTAATATTTAAAGTGACAATATAAAACTTAACACCAAATCGATCATGAAATACTGAATCGTAAAATAAGAATCAAATCAAATAATGTAAACAAATTATTAACCAGATAATATTTTATTTTTTAAAATTAGTAACTTAATGTTACTATTTATAGATTTTATCTTATAAACGGATTTATTATAGTTGAGGTGCCTAAAAAATGTTTGTTTAAAATAACTATTTAAATCAATTAACTAACATTTTTTAAATTTAATTTTAAAATACATAAATAATATGGGAAATTTGGAATTATTATATGAAATAGAATTTTAAAGTAAAACAATGTAGATATTTTCATCCATATATAAATTGAAAACATTTTTTATCGATGAAAACCAGTGTATCATATTTTTGTTGAATCGAAATATTTAAAATAAATCCATAAAAATACGTCAATTTTGTGCCAAATCTTTAAAACTGAAAAATTACAAAAGGTTTGTGAATATGTACAAATTAAAAATTCTACAAGACATTTATAATAATTAGGAAGAACTCAATTTTCGCAGGTCACAGAACTAAGGGTTCAAAAATGTTGATGATGGCATACCTTTGACTTTCAAAAACCTCTATGACCTCAACTACAGTACAAACTAGTTGCGGTCAAAATACAGAAATCTGTTATTCAGACTATTCTGTTCGCATTTCACCATTTTTATGTCCATGTGTAACTGGAGTAATTTGAATTCGATCTTCGGAAGACTTTATTCATTCCAAACGATCTAAGTTGAATGAAAATATGGAAGTTCATTTAGCATTTCAAGACTTTTCCTTAACCAGCTGTCTTTTAAATGATAGTACGACTAAATTAAATTTCTGATAGACGTGGTTTCCTACAAGGCTATGCATAAATTCCGTTTCTGTTTCATTTTTAGAATGATGAATTCCATAAAAAAAATAAAGTTTATAAGACAATACGATGATTATAGCAATGACCATTAAGACTGATTTTTTTATAAACAATCATGATTTTGGATCCTAAAGAATACCTTATTTAGCTCTCTAAATGTAAAAAAATAACTTTCCTAATAATATTAAAATTTGCAAAATTTAACTTACAAAAATTATATATATAAACAAAATGTGACTCTGCAAAAATCAGGCACCTAGTTTATATATTAACCAAAATGTTAAAAAAAAACTACCTGAAAACGATAAATAAAATCAATGTTTTAAATTTGAATGAGTTGATGGGAGTCTCGACAATTATATATTAATCATTATGTATTATGTAAAAATATGAATATATTTTATAATGCAAAATTTAATAGTAATCATATTTATCTAAATGGTTTAAAATTTTATAAATCAGAAAATATACTTAATCAACATAAAAGATTATGTCAAGAACAAGAAGAGGTAAAAGCTACCATTTCAAAAAATAATTATATATATTGTGGAGACTACGACAGAAACAATCAATAGGATCTTCATACCAGGATAAATCAATAGTTTCAGCTGCCTGTGAGCAACCAAAACCAAAAAATTAAAAAATGATATTACTATATATATTGTGTACATATTTTGAATTTGTTAATATGTAAATCGATTTTGACTGATGAATAATAAAACGATAATTAAACGGTAATTAAGTAGTAAGATAATAAACGATAAATAAAAAAATAATAATAAAAGTAAATAAGACAAGTATAAAATAGTAGTGTAATATGTAAAATTATTATTGAAACAGTTTATTATTATTATTATTCGTAAAGAAATTAATATTTGGATTCATGTAATAAAATATTAAGGTAACAATTACTTACTAAAAATAAAAATTAGCAAAGAAATTTTGTAGAAAAATTGTAAAAATAGACAAGATCAGCAGACTTTTATTAAGAAAAAGAAAGTTACTATTTATAAAAAAAGGTTAAAAAAAACAGTATAAAAGAAAACAAAAAACTGAAAAGCAGACAACTAGAATAGAGAGCAGAAAACCTATAGACTGCCAATACGTGCAAACAGTGTTAAACAAAGACGTTCAAACTTCTTCAAAAGGATATTAAAAGGAAAACAAAATTTTATTATATTATCTAACGTCAATCGACCACCAACAGAATTTCAAATTTAATTGTAGTTCCGTCATCAGAGATACAGTAGCAATTACGAGCAGATTATTGATTTCCACTCAAGTTGCAATCATTAAAGTGAATCAAGAAATTATATAAAAGGATCGGAAAATTAACAAAAAAGGAGAGAAAGAGAGAGAAAAACAATAATCGATGCAGATTTCCAGTTAATCGACAAAGTTAAGGATCTACACTCAGGATCCAATTTCGAAGTTTTCTTAACAAACTATCAATAAATTCGATATATAATTTGTGGATTGGAACGGCAGATATTTCATCAAGATACGAAGAATTTTTATGCCCTTATTTGAGAAATTAAATTTTAGCTATTGACTTGTTACAAGATTTTGTGACAAAGTTATTAAATAAATTATTTTAAGTTATTTTTTGTTCTTTAATAATTTTCTTAAAATTTTAGAATTTAAAAAGTTGCCGTAATATCAGTAATTGATCATTTTTAGTATTGTATTCATACGTAAACAATTTCCTAGCTTATAACCGAAGGTCTATAAGACTAGTTTCGATTCCAAATTAATTTTATATCAATATAAATATTATAATATAATTCCAAATTAATTAGTGCTTTTAATTTAATTAATACTTTTATATCCATATAAATAATATAATATAAACCTAGCTTATATCCGAAGGATTATATGACTAGTTCGATTTAAAGTAATTTTTATAATAATTTGTTATTGCATTATTAAACAGACGTGTCTTGTCAGACAAGACATAGTTTGTATTAAATAACTAAATAAATACTCAGGCCAGGACCTGAGGATCATTTAACTTTTTATTTCTTTTCCTTTTATATTTTTTTATTTTTTACTGTTCATATTTCACACGCTGTAGGGTGGTGACATAATTTTATTCTTAATTGAGGACCTCTGAGCCTAAGTGCGAGAGGATTTTTCATAATTAATAATTATAATTAATAAATTTCTAAAGTATCAGTCAAAGTCGATATCACTCATTGTCAATCATTTGTTTAACTTTATTTAGATTAAATAAAAGTATTAAACCTAATATCTTTTTCTCAGTTCATTTAATTCATTTATTTTCAAATAATCTTCCTTATGCATTATTTCATCTATGAAGACTAAATTTCCAATACCCAAACTCGAAAAACATCCCTAGACCATAACCAACCCATTACCATGCTTAACTGTCGGTTGGAGACATTCTAATTTCATTTCTTCTCCGGGTTTTCGCCAAACAGTAACCCTTCCTTCTGACCAAATTACGTTAAATTTACACTCGTCAAACCAAAGAACTTTATTCCAATCGGTTGAAGAGTTTAACAGTTATCTTACCCATGCATATCGTGCTTTCTGATTCATCTTCGAAATTAAAGGTTTCTGCTGTGCCATCCTCCCATGTAACCCTGTCTCAAAGTCGGTTTCTCACAGTTGACTTGGAAATTAATGTCATTTTGTTCCTTAATGACTATGCTCACTTTCTCAGCTGATGTTCGCCGATCTTTCTTAACAATTCTTTGGATTATT
>JBBMKC010202128.1:0-13947 GCA_037834085.1 Bipalium vagum | reverse complement strand
GGACACAGTACTTGATGGAATCGATTGTTTCACGTTCTTTAAGCAATTCATAGTATATGATTCCTTTCCAGTCCCACGAAATACACAGCATTACCTTTTTAGGGTGAAAACTTTTCACTGCTGTCATTGACGGCTGTTCATCACGCTTTCCCCAAGACCTTTTGCACTGTACATTATTATATAAAATCCATTTTTCAATATTATTACTCATATTATTATATAACATATTTACAATTTAGATTTATGTATAAAATAAATTCTTATTTTCATAGGGTTGTATGATATGTGTAATATATTATTTGCAAACATTTCAAAGCTTTCAAAAATATTTCACTGAATTTTTACAATTGCTATAGCAATAAAATTCGATAAATTCACAACAAAGATCATGATTTCATTAAAACTGGTGGATAAATGGTGTACTAGTAACTGCTTTTCGTTGAGTATTACCTACAAATGCCCTGCCATATCTCTTGTTGTCTCATCAAAAAGCACTAATCTCTCATTTTCTTGAGCTATAGTTTTCCTTGTATAATGAAATCTGTCACATGTATAATATTCCAGTGTGTGGTTTTTCTTTCAAATATCAATGAAATCTTTTTAGAACTGTAATAAAAATCCCGAACACTTTTGTGCAAAGTATATATTGATACTTTTACAGACATTTTCCTGCAAATCCTTGAGTGTAGAGTACAATCTTAACTTTTTCCTTAATGAAGTTTTCATAGGGATTTTGTATGTTTTCTTTCAGCCTTAATTTGACTTATGGATTAAAGGTAACCCCGTTTCCTTAAATGTGCCACTTTCTTTTTGCTACATTTTTCTATTTTTTGTATAAATAAAAGAAATACCCAACAAAAGATGACAAAAATGTGAAGACAAATGCGTGTATTTTTTATTAATGGTATAATGAGCAGTAGAAAGTGTAAAAATATATAATAATAAACATTATATCTTTGTAATCATTTTCTAGGAATAGAATTAACGATTTGATGAACGTGTCTTATTTGGATAAGGTAAATATCGATGTGCATCTTTGAATATCTTTTTCTAAGTTTTTTTCTCAACTCAGACAAATCTTTCTCTATCCAATTATCAGCATATACAAGAGACTTTAAATCTCCCCAAAAATTTTCAATTGGATTAATTTCTGGCAGATTGACAGAATTCAATTCCGTATGCACCACATTGATGTTTTTGTTGCTAAAAACTGGAAAACTGATTTGGCGTAATGGGATTTTGCCAGATTTGGAAAAAAAAGAAACCTCTGTGTGTTTTATAGTATTTTGATATTAGTGGTATGAGAGTTTATTTGTAATATTGTTACGTAGGACAGCTGATTAACAGGTTAATATCGCTTAATATAAGGAGAACTTATTCTTTTATAGTTTATATATGCCGAGAATAAGGGTTTCTTCTCAAACTTTTGAACTAGTTTGTATCTAAAACTTTTGCACATACAGAGCGATCAGAAGCATAATATGTGGAGTGAATAGAAGTTCTTAGACTCATGTAGAAATATAATTAAGAATTTCATGAAATCTTAAAAATAAATAAATAATAAATAAATAAATAAAATAAAAAATAAATAAATAAAATAAATATATATATATATAAATGTATTTGTGTATGTACAATCCACACCAAAAGCTTATTCACCCCTATCAAAATAAATAAAAACAAATATAAGTCAAGATATATTTATCAAATATTCACCATAATTACATTCTAATACTTAATTGGATGCCCTTTCATATTGAGAACAGATTTGACTCACATCGCCATTGATTCAACGAGATTTTGACAATATTTTCTATCTAAAGAATACCAGTGTTGTTGAACTGCTTTCCACAATTGTTCTTTGGAATGTCATGGGACATGTTGCATTGTATGCTTAAGGTATCCCCAAATATTTTCTCCGGATTTGGCATGAAAAGAAATTCTTTTGAGTAATCTTTCACTTCTTATTGATATCTTTCGGGGTCTTTCAATGCTAGCTAAATCTGTCGTTTCGATTGTTCTTAAAAACTTTTGCATTTACGTCTAGATACACTGGTGAAATATTGATTTTGTAAATCTAATTGAATTTCATTCCAGCTTTTCCCATTCTTCTTAAGTACAACCATGAAATTTCTATCAAATTCGATTGTTTTTCTTGCCATTCTGTAACTGAAATAAACGCTTTAAGAATTATAAAAATTTAAATAATTAACATACATCAATATTATTTAAACAATGCAGTCAATACTAATTAAATAATTTAAAATTTAAGTTATTAAAACACAAATTAAGTAAATTAAAAAGTTATTAATAAATTTTACAGGGGTGAGCAAACTTTTGGAGGGTACTGTAATTATTATTATATTTGCTTTAAGTGGTTATGTTTTGGTGACATTAGGTGCAACTTTTTGTAAAAAATGTATCTTCAAGTGGAATTTCGAAGGGTCATACAGTTTTTGTCGTTGAAGAAGAAAGAATAGAAGGAAATTATTATTAAAGTAGACGATCTACAGAAATTGGGGAGGAAAATTTAGAAAAATTGAAGATAAAAAAGAAAGGCAAAGTACCCAGAGAGGGCTTTTAACTAAACTTAATTTAAGCAAGAAGAATATGCAGAACATGCAGTGAGTATTGGAGTCAAAAAATGAGGTAACAGATTTGTCTCAGGATTTTTGACAGCGGATATGCGACAAAAGCGAATGAAAGCATGTCAAGAAAATCTGGACCTATTTCATTCTCTTGGACACAGTTTTTGAAGAATATTGTAACAGAGGACGAGACTCTATTGAGTCTTTACTTTCCATAATTTAGGCGTGAGTCTCGAGAATGGATATTTCATGAGGAAAAAACACCAAATATGCTTCTTTCAGGGACATGTCACAGAAAATGTCTGTCTCTCAGTGTATTCTAGGATGCAAAATGTGTGATCAAAATTGACTTTGACCAAGGAAACATCCACTCTCACTGGTACTGAGTAGTGCTTAGTGATCTTAGAAAGCTGTGACGGAAGGCAAAGAATCAAGACCTATTCCTCTTTATCGATAATGCTCCAGTTCATAATCGAACTGCAGATGTCATTCGGGCAAAAGGCTTTGTGCTGGTTTTTAATCCAACTTATAGTCCTGATTTAGCTCCCAATGATGTTTTATTCTCTTTTCTTCGATAAATTGATGGACGAAATGACTGGAAATAGAAGGTGGTTATATAGAAAAGTGATTAAGTTTATTTACCTAGGAAGTTTACTTGTTTTAAATACAAAGTTTCATTTCAGTAGCTTTTTTATTTATGCACGAGTCAAAGGGGGTTTTATCCACACCACATATCTATCATTACCAGCAAGTGTGCTATTGCTCAACGTGAAATAGTAAATAAAGCAAATAAAGATTTTAGTAAACAACTACAATTGTTATTGGACATGAATAAAATCCATGTTTAATCTCGTTTTCACAGAAATAGCATATATTACTTTTATTGTGTCTCATTATTTCTTCATTTGTTAAGTTATGAAATATTTGTTTTTAAAATTATTTTTTTAAAATGGTTGATTTCTACTTGAAATAAAAGTTTTGTACTAAATTAGGATAATAAGAAATTAAGTTAAAATAAATGCTCGAGGGAATTTGACGAAATTTAACTGTTGTACCTGTAACAAAATTTTTATATAAAAATAGTATTTTTTAGCATAATTCAAATATAACCATACTTTTCTATTTCATTTCAATCAAAGTTTTGAGGATTATAATTCTGAAATCCATTAAATAAGATTTCCTTGCAATTAGATCTTAGCTTAATTTTATTTATAGGCTTATTTATATATTCAATATCTGCATATGTTACAAATGGAAGTCTTAATTTATATTTGTATTTTGTAAAAGTTAATTTTGAACCTGATATATATTAAAAAGTTGGTTTTTGTAGAATACAGAAATTTAATGAAAGCTGTGTAATTATAAATGAATAATTAACATTTATTTATAAACATCTTTCACAAATAAATAAAAACCATTTCCATGTCTATGTTTTTCTTAGTTATTATTGTTCCTATAGTCGAAGAGGTTTTTAAAGTAAAATATTCTGAATCAATTGGATGAAAAAATTTAATATATAAATTTAAAGAGAACTTAAACGGATTAAAAAACTTGTTATCTCGATTGTAATGATGCATTTGTTTTTTAATATTCGGAATAAATTTAGAAAGATAATAATAATCATCTATACTATACCCATTATAACCATCTTTAGAAATTAAATATTTCTTTGAAGAATTATGAAACCTATCCTCTAAAGTAATAAGTTTTTTGAAATAGTTTTCCAGATTTAATTGCTGATTATGTTGTTAGGTTGACTGAAACAAAGGATCATTATTAATATTTTCTAAGTTCTTAACACATTATTCTTCACGCAAAATTTTTGTAGGAACATTTTTAAATATATCTCGGCAAAAATAACTTTTTTAGGAGGCTGTGTATTATCTAATACATCTATATGAGTTTTAGATTTTTAAAAAGATATTAGTGCATGGATATTAGCAAAATTTCATTGATATTCCACAATAATTATTGGTTGAAATACATATTAATCATTTTTAAAGGGTATATTTTCATATATTTTTTCCCTTAAAATAACATTTATACTTGAGATCATTTTGATCTATTTTCATTATTATATTTTTATTCTCCTTTTTACATCATCATATTTTAGGAGTATACTTAAACTGCCTCCAATTTTTTAGGAAATTTACAACAATCAGAAAAGCAATAATGTGTATTTATATCACAATGTACAAACAGCAAAAACACTTTGAAATCGTCAAGAAGAGTCCAAAATAACATTGACACCAATCACCAATTTTCAAACCAATTTTCAGTACCAAATAAAATAACCAAATTTTCTAATCGAACAATCACACAATCCGCCAATAATCAAATTTAATATACAAAATTAAATATCAATTAAAAAAATAATGTGAAATAAGTAAGAAAAATATCTTATGAAATAACTCTTTTCGAGATTCCCGAACTATCACCTGAGTCCTTGGGATTGATCAGAGGTAGCCCTCTGATGGGAACCCATTCACAATCATCAGGGAAAATTCATAATCATCCTGTTATAATTCTTTAACAATCGTCTTTGATAATTGTCTTCAATCTTCCGGAATAATAATAACAATAGTCTTCTCGAAAAGCTATGAGCACTTTCTTTTTCTGCAATTAAACTGAAAAATCCTTCTTTTTATATACTATTTAGCTATGGTTCTTGAATGTGAGGATTGCATTTAACTCATCTTGATAATTCTTAAAATTCTTTTTATAAATCTTTAAATTTCCTTAAATTATTAATCTCTCAATAAATCTCAATAAATCACTATCAACTAAGAAAAAATGATAATAATAAATAAAAATAGTCAATGATAATTATCAATAATAGTTATCCAATAATAAGAAAAAATTTAAAGTATCCCTCTAAAAAATGTATTGACAAATATATACCAAGTAATTAATTATTA
Organism: Bipalium vagum; assembly: GCA_037834085.1. Classification (NCBI taxonomy): domain Eukaryota; kingdom Metazoa; phylum Platyhelminthes; order Tricladida; family Geoplanidae; genus Bipalium; species Bipalium vagum. The sequence continues at coordinate 8,441 of JBBMKC010202128.1, read as the reverse complement.
ATTTAAAGTATTAAACTTTTCTATTTAAAATATATTTTAAAATGTTTTGTATTATTTAAATCATAATTTAAATTGAAAAAATATTATCTAAATACCACCAACATCCTTGCTTTTCATAATTTATTCCATCATAAAATTGAAATTCGACTCAATATATATAATAAAAATTTGGAAAAAAATAGTAAGCATCAGTACAATTATTAAACTCCGCTGTTACTTAAAAGTTTACAAAAGTGAAAAACCAATCTAAAAAATATTTTATTTTAATTACAAAACAGTATTGATGTTGATATCACAATTTATTGGAATTGTCTCTTGTGTCAACAGTAAGGCCATACAAGTCTCAGCCGGATATGCCGAAAAATCCTGTCGAACAACATTTTCTACAAATCTTTGGAATGGAATTACACTGTTCACTAAAATTCTCCAATTTGTAAAAAAGTCTTCCATGATATGGTGAAGATAATCTGGTTTTGGTAAAATATCCTCTTTCCCCCTAGATTTCATCTTCTCTTCTTCACGTTTAAGCGAAATCATTATATAAAACATAAAGGTAAAAAAGATTTACCGGTGGGCAGCCTCTCATATGAATAAATAACAGGATGAAGAAAATTTGATTTATGTGCCGAAATTGGACTTCCCTGAACCCTGTTGGTTTTGAAAGGGTTGCCACCAACTGAACTATACCCTCTGCCATATTCAAAAACGAAAACAAGAATTTTTGATCTGACCGGAATTCCGGTATTTAATTCCAAATTTGGTAGTTGAAGGATAGGATATTCTTCTATAAAGGTATACGATTTGCCATCACTGAAATGATTTTAAATCCATTAAATAAGTTTGTAAATATTATTTTACAGAATTAAAACTGAAACCTTATTATATATTTAATAAATATCAATATTAAATTAATAATCAATATTCAATAAATATCAGAATTAAAATTGATGATCAAACCGATGATATACTATTTTATTTAATTTTATTTTTTAGTAAAAAATTGTATGTAAGATAAATTTTATTTTTAATTAAAATTATTAATATCGTGGTTAAATCGATCAATTTATAGGAAATTCTAATTAATAAAAAAATGTCATTTTTGGGATATATTTGGTATTTTTAACTTAGAGGAGTATCTGCATAAAGAGCGTCTGTAAAATAGGATGTGTATCGCTGTTTAGGTTTTCAGCTAAAATAAAATTTATAATTAGAAGATGGCGAAACACTCGAAGATTGGAACCTTCAATTTGCAAAGAACAAGAAATAAAAAAGAAAAAAATTTTCATCGAATCATCGGAGATATCAGAAATGAGATTTGTATACAAATTTGAATAAAAAAGAATTGCCTAGCTGCTGCTTGCAAAGTATCGTCCAGAATTAAACAAGATTCGTATTATCTTTGTTTGGTGGAGTTGGGCTGATCCCATACATTTGCAAAGATCTAAAAAAACCAGACAGTCGACAAGCACTTGACAGGAATCAATTTCGTCGAATAAACGACATTGTGAAAACAAAAATTCAGAAAAAACGAGTCAACGTCATACTAATTAGTATTGATGAATTACATATGAATTAATATTATTTGATAATCAATAAATTATTAGATTATAAATAATACATATTTATATAATTTAGTTGCGATATCAACAAAATCAGTCATAATTTGAACAATATATTTTTGAATGCTTTTTAAAAAAATAATACTTTAAAAAATGTTCGAATCTTAATAAATTAATATATTATGCCATTAAAAATCAAAATAAAAATTATTTTAAAATAAAATGTAAAATTAAATTTACAATTAATTACAAATTTAAATTAGGCACAATATAAAAATTTAAAAATCAGTTGAAATACTCACAATATATAACTAGTCAAACTAAAAATTAAATTAAAAGAAAATACTTAAAGAAAGTTTAGAAATTCTATTAATTTTTTTTAGTCCATTAAAAAGATTAAAAATAAAAAATTATTTAAAAATTAACCACATTTTTCTGTTTTTTTACAAATATAATTATATTCTTTCATTTTCTAAAATCAAACCATATTACATTAATTAATAAAAAGAAATTAACTTACTCTGATATAATGGCTATGTCTCCTAAATTGCCAAGCATTTGATAATTTGCCGACCCTTCATTAATTCTTCTAATAAAATGATCCACCAGTGTATTAATGGAGCTGATTGAGTGTGGCCACTTTTGTCCATGGTAAAACTTTTCCAAGAGATTATGCAATGCTTTTACTTAAATAAAAAATATAGCCATTATGAAAAAATATGAGGAAAGAATTTAACCAACTTCTTGAGATAAAAGATATCCAAGAATGTTGTTACCCATAATTAAGAATAAGAAACAATATTTTTCAAATTCTGTTTTCATTATAAAAATATAATAATTTTTAATGTTCAAAATATAATCAATATCAGGGGTTCCCAAAGGTTTTCACTGGCAACAAAAATCTGAATTTTGTAATATTTAACGGGCCTAGAACAAAAATGAAATACCTTAAGTTATTTATTACAAAGTACCACAAAGTTGAAAATCAATAGAATAAGATTAACTAAATATTTACAAAAAACTTAAACTAAAATATTTGTAACATATTTTAAGCAATAAATTAATCGCTTAATTGTGTGACTTGCGCAATTCTTTAGTTTTAATAATTTCATTGTACTTTGGTTCATTTACCGTTACCTTGTATTTTTAAGAAGAAAATTATTTTTGTACTGTTACGATTTAAAAATATTGTGTAACTTTAAGATTAGGATTTCTTTGAATCCTAACTTGGATTTATTAGCGTGTTCTTTTAACTTTGAATCAGATTAAGGTACATAACCTTTACAAATAAAAGTAATCTCAGTATTCTTTACTCTAAGTGGATCAAGATAATCACACCAAACACAATGAAAATTCAACCTTCACACTAAATCAGGATATCAGAACTCTGAACAGGTCAAGTTAATAATTTTAATGACAAATACACTAAACTATACTTATAAGAAGTGGTTCGACCAATTAGTTTACTTGAAGTGTTTTCTAATAAGGACCTCACGCCTAAATAACCAATTATTGAATGTTTTTAATTTAAAGTTTTTAAAAATTAAAAAGTGACGGTTTTTTAAATATTTGTTCAAAATTTAGGGTTTCAAATTAAAACCTGACTCCAAAATCTTAGGTGGTGCAAATCAAAACAATCAGTAAAGCAACACTTATATTTATACCACACCAACACAAAATACAATACACTGAAATTCAAAAAGATAATGCAAAAGTCTGGGATCACAATAAATGTCTGAAATGTTATACAACTCTTACACTATCTGATCAAAATACAACACACCAAAAATGTTCAATCAAATATAATAATGATCAAATATCGTCAAAATGAACGTTAAATCAAATAATATTTAATCAATATTAATAATCAAATGTTCAACAAAATTACAATAAAATATTACTTATAAAATTACGATTTAAGATAAAAGAAAACAAAAAGGAAAAGTCTTACGATTTAGTTGACGCTAAAACTCCCGAGTTATCGTCTGAGCCCTAACGGTTGCTCAACAATAATCCTTTGGTGGGGAATTTTAAGCATAGATCCAGAATTTAAAATAAAGGTTAGAATACTTGAGAATTGAAGTGTAACCTGCGTCTGTAATCGTCCTTTATAGAAATCTTCGCACGTAATAGTCTTTATAAAAATCTTCACACCTAATCGTCTTTATAGAAATCTTCACACGTAATCGTCTTTATAAAAATCTTCACACGTAAACGTATTTATAGAAATCTTCTAATGACAATGTTTTCTGAGGGGTGAAAATCTACTGAAATCCCTTAGCTTATATACTATTCGGGACTGATCTTCATCTGGGAAATATTATTCAGATACTCTCAAAATTATACTTGAAATTCTAAAAATTCTATCAAAATTCCAAAACTCCCTAAGAATTCCCTACAAATTATTTCATTATGACCCTTATTCTTTATTAAAATACCTCTTTAAGGCTTTTTAAAAATACAAAATATTTTTCAAGGATTATCTAATTTTTTAAAAGTATTTTAAAAATGAAATTCCTGGGAATTTTTCAATTACTTTTCGAGTATTAATTAATTTTAATTAATAATATTATTATTATTATCATTATTAGTATTTATACCTTATTTATAGTTTTTATTACTTATTTTTCCCCGGGGGGTGTCTTGGGTAACCCAACATATTTAAATAAATATTTAAAATAAACGTTAGCAAATTTTTATAAAGCGAATAATTTAGTTTAAAAAAAGGGTCAGGTCCATGTTAGAAAAGTTTTTTTAAGTAATCGGATTTAATGAATTATATTATTATTTAATATGAACACACAAAAATATAACTATATTCATAGTCAAAAGTCTTAGGCAGGTAAAATTTATTAATAACAACCAACATTTTCACAAGAATTTTCCACAAGCATTACTAAGAGCATGTGTGACCTTTTTGAAAGCGCATTTCAATTAAACACGAACATTCCTCATGAGGTAGTTCACTCCATTGTTCATTGAGGCGCTGACGAAATTGTAGTATGGTTGGTGGTGAATAGTCATATGTTGAAGATACACGCCTGCCCAGAATATCCTGCACATGTTTTATTATGTTCAAATCTGGAGATCTTGGCGACCATGAAAACACTATCCTGTATATATTCCTGTTGAGTATGCCGTTTATAATTTTTGGAAAGGTGTCAAACATGTAAACTAGATGCTGTTTTATCAAAAACGTTTATAAACTGCTTCATAAAATATAATTTTATATGTAAAGATGGTAATATAATTTTAGATTGAGATACTAAAGGTTTCCATAAGATTTTTTAGTGATTGCATTCACCTCTTGTCATCCAATCGACTTTTCCCCAAAGCAAATGTCGAGCCTTACTATCCCATTCACAAGAAAACATGAAAATTTTTTTGTATTCACATTGTTGTCTAAGAAATACAGATATCACCTTAAAATATATTATCCAATTGTACACATCATAATTTACCAACTGTAAAAACATTTAAGGCTTTCGTATGATCCCTTCATATTAAACGAATTGTAACAGCAATCGAACCTAATAAATTCCCATTATGACGTAGTACAACGATGTATTGGAATATATCTTTTTCCCCTTAATCTATTTTTATAAAACACTAAGAACCCAACAGGCACTCGAATTTGATGAGATTCAGTATTCTGTCTTCATCAATCCAGGATTGTCTATCTACTGTAATATCTGGTGATGTTGAACTACTTTCATTGTGTAATGATATCTGTCGTCTTGTCTTTATACTTCCTACTTGTTTGGTTATTTCTGCCTTATAGTCATTACCGCCATCTGTATTACCTTTTCGTTGTTGGAGAATGTCTCTACCTTAGTGAATCACTTCATGACTTTCAGGTTCTACTTAAACCAAACCTTGACTATTAATATCTCTTTTAAGCTAGCTAATGAGCTTGTCTTACTGAAGGTTAGGGGCTTACTATTTTCTGTTTTTACCACGAGATAATTTATCTTTTTTTCTTCTTGGGAAATAACCAAAAGATACAGAATATCGATGGGCTTCAATCCAGGTTTGTAGGAGTGCATTTTTCGTCTTGATTCGTTAAGCTAAATATAAATATAAGCTAAATATAAATAAAAGCTAAATATAAATAAAAGCTAAATATAAATAAAAGCTAAATATAAAATACTGCTAAATTTATAAATAAATAATTATCTTTACAGGTATTCGACAGGAATCATTTTTGGGGTGATACGTCATACCAAATACCAAGATAATAAAAGCAAAGAAAAAGAAGTAAAAAGAACAAAAAATTAATTGTATATGGAATGTATACAATTTTTAGACATAACAAAATGAAAATATACCATTAAAATCGTACTCGTCATCACATAACACTCTTTTATTTTGTTTAATTGCGAGGCTTGACTGAAAACCTCCATGGTTTCAACGCTTCTCTGTTGGTTGAATTTCCGTAGCAAGCCCCAGAATTAATAACGTTTTCATCTTTCTCTTCTCAATAATCCTTCGTTTCCTTCTTCAGGAGTACTGATATCGCAATATAACAGTCCGAAGGACGTAATGATCAATGCAATAAATGTTTTGACATGTTTCAAAATATGATACATATAACACACCTTGTGCTAAGCGTCAATACTTTAATAACTCCATTTCAAAATTACATTTTTAATCTATTTTCTTTATAATTTTATGTAACACCAGAGGAAGACGAATATTACACAACATTTTCATAATTGAAAATTAAAAGATTTACCCGTATATCTGAACCCATGTATAAACCCTCCAGCAGAGTGTGGAACGTCAATAGAGTGTGATAATGTTCCGGCAAAATATAAATTTTCAAAATCCTCCGATCGATAGTCGGATCGTATTTTCGGATATTTCTTGCGTCCTCTGTTGTAAGTCACCTTCGGCATTGTATTTCTAAATTGAGTAAGTCAAGCTCACCAAGTGAAAACTTTACTCATCAAACAGGTTCCAGTCGAACTTCCATCCAGTACAACGGATTACGATATCGAAATTCTTTTCATGTACAAAATAATCTTTAACATTATTTAAACTGTGTAAAATGATTTTATTCGTCTTATTGCATTTTACGAGTCTAATGATATCAGGGTGAAGATCAATCTCCAATATCCCATCCAAGGATTTCAGTTGATACGTGTCCAAGACGGCGTTATTGATGGCCCTATTGAAAACAAACATTAAGAGCTCAGTGTTTTAAAGGACTATTGTACTCACCAAAAGCCATTTTATAAAATGACGTAATAATATAATAATATAATATAATATTAAAAAATTAATTAATATTTGTGGTTTTGTATTAGGTCTATCGGAAAGTTCTTTCCGATTTGAGAAATGTAATTTTATTTCTTATAACTATTTTTTAAAAGAAGTTAAATGACTCATTTTTTCGCAATAAAATTATCGATTATAGTCAATCATTTGACCTTCAACTCATTAATTTTCCAACATTAATTATTGATTTTTTTAGATGCAATATTCAAAAAAGTAAATATTATTCATTTCATTCTTTATGAATACGAACAAGAAAAGACTGCACCTGAGCTTCATAAAAATTGTCAAAAACCTTAGGCGATAATGCAGTTATCGTTCGAACCTCAGTAGTAAAGTACTTTTGAATTTAAGAAAAATTTTTCAAAAACTAAATTATATAATTCTGCAGTAGTCAACATGTACCTTACGTCTCCTACATAATGTGTAGCCCAAGCAAGTCTCAATTCGGAATGTCCTATTACAGTTATCATGTTGGTCACTCCATAAATAGCATTAGCAACTTCAAATGCAGAATTACCTTTTCCTGAAATGATGAAACGTTTATATATCAAAGGAATGTGTCCAATTACCTAAGATCAAAACATCCTTGCCTTCATATTCGGCAAGGGATAAATTCATATTTTCATAGCCTATTGCTAGATCAATACCAGAAATGTCAGGGATGCTTGGAGTGCATAATCCGGTAGCAACTATAAGTACTTCACAATTATATGTGATACCATGTTGATCTTCCATAAAAAATTGATTATTTTTTCGTTGTTGAATTTTACTTATTGTTGTATTAAATTGTACCTAAAATATAATGACATTTATTATCATTATTACTATTATTATCATTAAAATTAATATTAAAGTTAATATAACAGTATTATTATATGAACGATCTCTGTTAAACATTTTTCTTTGGTACTATTTAACATTAAATTGTCAGATGTCAAAGTACGTGGGATCCAGGAATTGAAATAGTTTCCGTAACTTTAGATAATCGTTCACTTTTTCCAATATTTCAGTCTCTATTTGTAATAATTTCACAAAATTCACCAAAATCAGTGGCTGAAAGAAACATTAAAACAAACACAAATAGGCTTGAGTCCATATGGGAATTCTGCGAATCATTTTCAAAAAAAGTTCCTCATTCTCTTAAAGAATAAACGAAGTCGATTTAGGCCTTGTTTCGGTGTTTTTCGGCCGCATTTAAAATCATGGTAAATAACCGAATGATAATTTTTCTATGGAAGTTTCAAATCTTATATATATATAACTCCAGTTTCAAATGTTTACCTATTTAAAACACATACATTGACTTAAAATCTATCAAATGATTTATGGTAATTAAATGTCAAATTTTATGATTGTCATTTGTGAAGCACGGCTATCACATAAATATCAAATTCCAGACAACTTTCTCATTACTCCTTCCATATAATATTACATATTTATAAATTATTGCACACTTATAAAAATTGATAACTTATGTTACTTTAATCTTCCAATGGGTCTGATAATTTTTCAAGTATTGCAAGATCTGATTTCTGTGAGGGAAAAATTCCGAACTATAGTCCTGGAATAAAGTTGAGAAATCGCTGGACAACAAACTATTCC
>JBBMKC010202117.1:0-13949 GCA_037834085.1 Bipalium vagum | reverse complement strand
TAATATTAATAATAATATTAATAATAATATTAATAATAATATTAATAATAATATTAATAATAATATTAATAATAGTAATAGTAAAAATAATAATATTATTATTATTAATAATATTAAAATGTAATTTTAAAATTTTAAAAGTTAAGCTTAAGAATTGTAATTTAAACAAAATATTTTGCAAGATAATAAATTTAAGAAAATCAATTATTTTAACAGAGAGATGACATGCGGAAAATTATATTTTATATAAATTTCAGTTAGATAATATAAATTTGTATTGAAATTCAGAGAAAATTATAGATTTAATGTAATATTCGATAAATACTTTTATCAATTATCTAATTCCATTTTATCCTTCTACAATCTACATTATCTATTATCGATAAGTTTCATGATAAAATATAAATAATCTTTCATTACTCTCAAACCTAAATTAAAAAATTAGTATAAAGACCTAATTTAACATTACAGTTTTCCCTAAGGAAATACATTGTCTGGACGTTTCGATCTTGTGGAAGCATTTACAAATAATTTCCCTAATAGGTTTTATATACGATCATTAATTAAATATATAATTAAATAAATAAAACTCAAAAAAATCGATGTTAATATCGACAAATATAAGTACTTAAAAGATCACGTAGCCATACTCTTATCATTTTTCTGTTTTTATATTTCATAATCATTTGTGTATGGTTAATTTAAAATTTTAAGATATATTTATATAATTTTTTATAAAATATTTGTTATATATAAATAATTTACTTTCTAAATTTATTAAGCGTTTTCATACTTTTTTAAAATAAATGCGAACATTCACAAAGTGTTTGTTATGTATGTTAACATACTTTATTTTGAAATAAATATCGAAAAAAAATAAATATTGACAATTTATTTATATAGATTAAAAGTATAATAATCAATTTAGATAATTATAAGATATAATGGTTAATGAGAAGAAAAATGTTAAAATTGTTCTGTAAAATAAAAGTTTTGAAAGAGAAACAGAAAATTTTCGACCTTTCACCAAGTGGGCAAAGCGTTGACAGAAATAGTGGAAAACTTTACATAATTGGCAGAAAAAACTAAAATTCGGCTGATCTCATTTTTGATTAAAGAAAAAATTCAGAGTAAAAGAAATGAATAGAAAATCAAGCAATTTGTCAAACTCTTCTGAATACCCATGTTTGTAAACAATTACTAAAATTATTTTTGTACTGTAATTGTATAACCATATTTTAAGAATTTATAATAGATGAAATCAGTGGAACACCACCAAACAGTCACCAAAATCTTCCGTTGGTGCAACTTAGGCTTAGGAAGTTCATGTCGAACTAATCACAGTTGAGAACGTTGGTGGTCGTCTACAGAATCCATTTCTCATCACATGTCACAATGTCATCGATGAAAGGTTCCTATTTGTTGAGCAAAAGAAATACAAACGACACCTTAAAACGACATAATTTTTACTTTTCTGTTAAATCGTGTGGAACCAACTTGTCGAATTTCTTTGACTTCGTATTTCTTGCAAATTGGCGGATGCAGTCATAGCTGAAACATGTACTCCACAGCTAAGCTCTCGAACTATTTTATCAGTCTCAACCAGTGTTTTCAAATCGTCATCTGATATGGAAGATTTTCGTCCACCACTATCTTTATCTTGATATCTTCATCTCCATCCTTAAATCTCTGAAACCAGCTTTGGGTGTTACCTTCACTAGTGGTATCTTCTCCAAATATGCAGTTCAGATTTAGAGCGGTTTGTGCAGCATTACCACCATTTTTATTCATAAACGAAAACTGCTGTAATTTGGATGTCGTTCACATCATTTTCAAATACTTTAAAAAATTTTATATCAGCGAAAATTTCACAAGCCAGCGTTTGCAGGGCTAAAAAGAAGTTAGATATTGTGACAAGAAAGAAGACAGTTGATCCAAAATATCAAAATGATCAACCATGGAAAGCTTAAAACGTTGCACAGGAGAGTTGGGCCAAGTGGTGGACGATGAGACATATTGTCCACTCGATCCCAACCAAGTACCAAGCAATGAATATTACAGCGTAGTAAATGGCCATGTAAGACAAATTAAAGGAAAATTCTGTATGAAGATTGGAAATTGAGATGTTTCTGGATCATTAAATCTTTTATGGCACAATAAACGCAAGCCTTTATTAGAAAGAGTATATTCGGAAGATTCTCAATTCCATTCATCAACAATTACAAGCAAAATCATGATGCGATGTTTTAGCCTCATCTCGCAAGATACCACTATGCAAAAGTTGTTCAGAGAGAATTTGTTGAAAAAAATATTGAATATGTCTCAGAGAAAGACAGCACCCTATATACACCTCAGAATCATCCGATTGAAACATTTTGTTTTTTTGTGCAAGCAGGAAATGAAGAAAACCAGAAAAATGCCGTCTTAAATATCAAAGTTTTAAAAAATGGATTGAGATTTCAGAAAGAGTCTAGGAAAAACATGGTTTGAATCTATTCAGAAACTTTAAGAAAAACTCTATCAAACCTCGAAGAATCGTGTATATGCTTATGTCAAATAATAAATCTGTCTGTAGATCTTAAATATATTTTGTTGTTCTCATTTAACTTATAAAACTACAATTATTAATAATTTAATTTTGCGACATTAAGCCCGATTCAGGCATTAATTTCTTTACAACCTAACAAGTTAATATTACATAGACTCTTTAGTTCCTATAATTGCTGCTACTGAGCCTGCTATAATCCTAAATAAATAATTCCTGTTTGTAATTTAAGGCTTGAAGTAATAGTGTGGCTTAACATCAGATGGTATCACTGGGCGAAGCATATTGAAAGATATGGTCACTGGTGAGTCATGCCTTCAGATACTAAATAGTTTTTATAGACTAACATGAAAAAGAGTGTAATATTTGCATGTCATAAGAAACTGACTAGAAGGCAAGTCTTAATTGAGTGGTATCCTCTTTCATCCGATCTAATTCCATTAGATCTCTTTATGGATGTATCTGAAGCACATTCTGTGCAGAGACCTTCCACAATCAGCGAGTTAAGAGAAAAATCAATCATAATGTTAGAGATGTATACAATGGAATATTTTAGTGAAATGTACTGTTTCGATTAAGATATTGTGTAACTATAAACGGGCATCAGGTTTTCAAATTAAATATTGTTATTTTTTTAATGAAAGCATCTTACCACATAAATCTTTATTATACCTTTATAATTTATATAATACTTAAATAATATATTTTTCTTTATTAAATTCTTAGGTCAATTGAGTTTGTCATATTACTCTTCTCACCCTAGAAGTGTTTTTTTTAATAAATTTATCATATAAAACCTAAAGTAAACCTAATTGAGATAATGAAAATACATAGGAAAATGCGGTTCGAGGAGAGCATCTGTGGTGTAAAATTGGATCTTCAAGTGAACTGTGCTATGTTTCAGAAATGGAATGTTGCTTAAAGGTAAAAGAAATTCTTTTATTTTATATAATTATATAGAAATTATGTTTCGCAGAAATCGGAATGCAAAATTCGTTGTTCAGCCTGTAGAATTTGTGTCCATTCATCATGTATCGAGCAAATTGAAAAAGTAAATTATTAATTATTAATATTAAATAAAGTATAATGAATTGATTAAAGGAAATGAAATAATAATAATATTAATAATTCATTTTGTTTGAGGTTGTTCAATAATTTCGCGAACACAATATATTTGTCCATAGTCGAACTAAAATTTTAACAGTTAATATTTGATGTTGTGTAAGAATCCAGCAAAAAATTTCATTTCTATCTCTTTATTGATTCCTTGTTTAAAAGCTATTTAAAATTAACATGTCCGTACCTCCGTTAAAAATGGAAAGATTAGAGAACCGTAGACTAATTAAATTTCTCTTAAAATAAATGTAAGTACAATGGCAATCCATGAAGAAATGGTAAGTGTTTTGGGTGAATCAGTACCTTCATAAACAATGTTTTTCAAATGGATTGAATTATTTAAAGTGTTCAACAAAACCTTGAGGAAAAAAAGAAAAAGACGTCCGAAAACTGCAATCAACACCAGAAATCGTTAGAAATATACATGATAGGGTTTTGGAATATCATTGATTGACGAAGAGATATTTAGTATTTCTGGGCATTTCATTAAGCACAGTGAGCAATTTTTTTAATGAAATTTTGGGTTTCAAAATCCTGTGTGTAAAATATACGCCACATTTGTTGAAAATGCAACAAAAACCCAATCAACTTCAACTTTTTCAGCAATATTTGGAGTTTTAGAAAGGATTTTCATCCCTAAAGATGTAATAGCAAGTGTCTACAAAACAAGATCCTGAATTTAAACAAAAGGTTAGTGAGTGATGTGAATCTAGTTGTTCAGCTCCGAAACGAGTTCATGTTCAGAAATCAACCAAGAAACTGGTAGTGTCAGTTTTTCTGGATGCAAAGGACTTTTCTTTGTGAATTACCTTCAAATAGGATAAACAATAAACTCTGGTTATTAATGTAGTCTTTTGGACTCATTGGAATTAAAGGTCAGTGAAAAATGATCCGGTTTACAAAAGAAAAAAATCATAATAACATATTTCTTCGTCTGTTATTTCTTTTTCCCTTTGTCACTTTTTATGTTACCTGCTTCTTCTCAGGATTTTAGGATTTATACCTTTGTTAGCAACCAATCCAAGCTGAAAGACCTGTGATCTTTTAAGTCTTCGGCAGGTAATGATGCCGAGAATATATTTAAATCCTGAGGATAGGTAGCATAAACTTATTAATGTTAATAAAGTAAAAAACCTGGTATAGTGAATAATGATGTAAAAGACAATTTGTACATAAATAAAAGTAATCATCTTCCATCACTCAGAGAAAAGACGAAATAATTAAGAAAAATGGATAAAGACTCTCCCAAAACCATTTTTTATTATTAATTATAATATTATTATTGTTAAAATAAAAATTAATTATAAATATTATTATTCTTAGTATTATTTTTATACAGAAACCCAACAGCTGTTTATATTAATTATTATTTCTACAATCCATTAAATATATAACGAGAAGTATTATTTATTTTTAATAGAATATTATAAAGAAAAGAAATTTGAATAAAATATTCATGTTTGATCAAGTGCAGAAGGTTTAATATGTGAGTTTAAATATATATTAATATATTAAATATAGGGTGTCTCAAAAATTGTGTACACACTTTAAATATAAATCATTAGGTAATTAGTAATCCTTATTATTATTTTTAGTTTGTTTAAATAAGTCAATAAGAAATTACCGCTATTTTAAACCTATATATTTATTCTTAAACGTTGAATCATGAAGGTTAGGTTGAACTTTGAGCAGCGAAAATTTATTATTAAGAATCACTTCAAGTTTGAAAACATAAAGAGGTACAGACCCTGTTCAAGAAAGAATCTCAGATAGATTCTCCAGCAAGACTGACAATCAGTCGAATAAAGGTTAAATTCGAAAAAGAAGGAATTATTAATAATGTCAACAGGAACCGTTCTAGAAGACGGAGAATATCGGAGAACTTTGAAGCGCTCCCAATGAAATGCTACATACCGCATTTAGTTCGCACCATCAATGAAGTGTGTATACATTTTTCGAGACACCTTGCATATAATATCTTACGTTCAAGTATGTGTTTGAAAAAAAATATAATTCCAATAATTTTGTAACAGTAAATATTGATAATAATTTCTTAATAATTATGTTAATTTCTCAGGATATGGGAGATTGAAAAAAATTTGAAAGGAAAGTTCAAAAATATTATTAAAAATAAAATTACAGTTTAGAGATCAAACAATATACACTGCATTCAACGATCGATTTAATTTCTGTCAGTGTTGGGTCCATTATGGCATATTAATAAATACCACTAAGTGTAAAGATTGGTAATAATAAGTCTCTTAAAAAACAAAACTTTTGAGAGTAAAACTGTACCACCTTGAAAGACGAACAAATTATTTTCAAAAAATTGTACAGAATAGTTTTCCGATTTCATTACTACCACCAAACAATAATTTGTGGGTTACCCTCATCTCAAATTTGATAAAAACCACATCCATATTTTTGATTGTACAGATAAATTTGAGTGATATCATTTATCCTGCTTGTGGTCTACCTTATTCTCCGTATCAGATTAATTATTTTTATTGAATAAGATAAAAAATCTCAGATTAATATTTCTTCTCCTAAGATTAATAATATATAAAATTCATATGGATTATCATATCCGGAGTTCTCAAAATCAGGAACTGATCGTGTCAATTCTGCATGGAAATACATCAAATTTTTTGGAAAGATAAGAAATTCATGAAATATAAATTTATAGAGCTTTGTAAAAACGACATTTTGCAGAAAAATCTCTTATTTATGTAGTCTACAATCAAGATTTATTACTTTCTCTCAAAATGAAGCAACTGATAATAGACGTTATGGGAAATAAGATGAAATATTTTTGTTTTATTTAACAGATCAATGTAAACTCATCTTTTTCAATTTTAATGTTCTGTTTATTTATAAAAATTGTAAAAATATCGATTGATCAATATTTGAAACTTGAGATGACGAATTAGAGTTGTTTCATATAAAACACCATAGATACCAATTTTTTAATTAAGTAATTTAATCAATTCACATAACACAATATTTTAAATATTAGAAGTATTTTAAAAAATTCCTTTTATTGGCCCCGAATCAAAATATAATTTAAAAAATGATGATATCATGAATTTTTTTCTACTCCGTCACCAAAAAATAAGTTTAAACGTCTATCCCTGTAAATATTATAAAGAACTTGTTTGGTCTTATTGAAGAGTAAGACTGTCAAAATTATTTGATTTTAATTAATCATTTTTTATTGAAATAAAGGAAGTCTTTCAGTAATGGACCAGTCTGATATAATTTCAGGAAGAATTATCAACCAATGAGTGATGACGTCTGGAATATTTAATTTTAAAATCGATAATTCATTATTATTATATTAATTATATAATGAAAACAATTTTGAAATTTATTGACTATTCCACAGAAGTCGGGAAAAAAGAAAAACTTTGAAAAAGAACAATTATAAGAGAGCAGAGCAATAAAAATCAAATTGAAAATGTGCAAGACAAGTGTACTTTTTAAGGTTATAATGAGAAACAATGTGATACAATCAAGGAAAATGTTAAAAGGTCACTTTTCCAGAGAGTATGATAAATTAGTGATCATGTTCAAATGAGAAGACATGCTCACCTCTGATCCGATTTTGACGATCACTAACGTCTTTCTTTGTGTATGTTCTGAATTTTCTCATACAAAACATTTATCAATCAGTGTTCTGACCATGAAATTCAAAAAGCCTATTTAATTTATATCAATTGAATCTACATTAGACTTTTACCTCTAAGATAGACTTGTTCATCTATCACAAAATCGTGAGCTTGTACTTTTATACTATGTTTGAACTGTTCCCACAACATTCAATCTTGGTTATTTTATAACTGTAAACTTAGTGAATATTTTATCACTTAAAATCATTTATATTATCCTCAAATTTAACGTGAATCGAGACAAGAAATGAAACTAAACAAACCACTTCACAAAATGAATGCATATGTCAGAAACATTATGAATATTTTTGTTAGATTCTCAGAGTGTAATTCTAGTTGATTACCTTGAAAATTTATAACCATAAATTGAATGGTCTTTTACATCATTTATGGTTTGCATGAATGAAAATGCAACTAAGATGACCTTTACATTACGGTAACAGATTGCATCACTGAATCACTATTTAAATCACGTCATCCACCACAATAGGACCTCTTATCAAATCAAACTTTCTTTATGCTTACCTATGGTATTTTTTTGTTTCCATACTTAGTACATTGAAAATTCAATGTATTTACATCTTCTAAATAACAACAGTTTGGCCGTTCCTGAGCTGTGTCGTTTTAAAGAGGTTTTACAATATCATTTTAGGTAGAAAATCAAAGTCAAATATTGAACATATTAATGGAGTAAAAGTCAGTTTTTATGGTATTAATCTTATTGAAAGGATACAATAATAATTGACAAACACTTGATACTTTGTAAAACAGTGAATTATATCGGGAAAGAAACTTTTCTGTGTAAATAAAGAGTTTCATGTTTCTTACAAAGAAATTTTGAATAATTCTCATAATAATGATGGGCATACATTGTAATAATAATAATAATAATAATAATAATAATAATAATAATAACCTCGTCAATGATATTATATTATAATAATATTATATTATAATAAAATTGCCAATAAATAATATTTCTCTAAACAAAACGAGAAAATTGTTTGACACGATACATAATTATTTATATTATTATTAAAAAAATTGTACATGAGCAGTATCATGTTACATCCTCAAATATGACATTGATGATGAACAAATGATTTCCCATCCAGTAGGCGTTTCGAGAAAGGGAGATGAACGGTTAATGTATTACGATATTAAATTGAACATATTTATCATTTTTGTTTTAAGCCGTATGAGAATAATTCAGACTCGTGAAAAAACCCATAAAGAAATATCAAAAGCCCCGTAGTACATTTATGATGAAAAATCTGTCTGAGTCTTCAAAAATATTCGTTCATTAATTTTGAATGGCATAGGCACAGATTTGAACTTATTAAACCAGAAATAATAAACAAAAATATTATGTACCAATCTTCAATGAGTTTTATTTTTTGGAAAGAATTTTCAATCGAAATTGAAATATTATTATTTTATTATTTGTTGACAGAGATTATATTTATTTATGTTATTTTATATTTTACATTCAAGAGGATTAAAACTCAGTCGAACGACTGTTGATGACATTGTCTTATAATTCTTACTAAAAAATTAATTTGAGAAAATTAATATGAAAATTAATATTATTTCTTTTCAACGGAATTCTTAAGAAGATAATTTTACTCAATTAAAAATTCCAATCATTTTCAATTATTTGATTGGCATAAAATGTTTATTGTAGAGCCTTACCCAACGCATTAATTCATTGTCTAAATATGGAATTATTACAAAACCCTTTCTTCCAACATATTATGGAAAAATTAATAAAAATTATTAAAAAAAATAAATCAATATATTAAAAAATATATTTATTCTTATTTTCTTTTTTAATTTTATATAAACATCTGCCATTTAATCTAAGAAAAATTTTTTATTTTTAAGTACATGATTGCAAAAATTTAAAAACAAAAAATAATTTTAATCATAATTATGATAATGAACATAAAAATAAACAATATTAAAAATAATAAAAATACCAAAATAAAAATAAATAATAATAATAATAATATTTTATTTTCAAGATAGAACGAAATTTTTATGTAACTATGATTAAAATAATAATTAATGTTTAATTAAATAATAATAGCGGTACTCATACAATTATTTTCTAAAATATACTAAAACACCCAAAATATTTAGTTTACTATTAAAATAAATTATTGGTTCAGAAAATCACTTCGCTTTTTTAGTAAAGAGTAAGACTATAAGTTTTATTAGTAATAATAAAAATGTAAAATCAATGATGTATTGTCCTTTTTGTTCCAAGACCTTCTAACAACTATCAGGAGATTTGAATATTCAAACCTTTAAAATTACTGAAGTGCTTTAAATTAAGATTTAAAGATAGGTATAAAAAAGTGAAGTGACTTTCCGAAAAACTCAATAAAACGATAAAATGATGTGTTTTTTTGAAATTTAAAATTCCCCCGCAAAATAATCTCATCTTGCCTAAAAATAATCTTTGTACATCAATATCAAAAAAATTTCTACCATATTCAAATCTTCGATCGATATTTACTTATGAATTTCTGTGAAAGATTAAACATTTTGGAAAAAGGATTAAATATTTCGGAAGATCTTGTAGTTTTTCTCTAGAAAAAAAAGTTAACATAAATGATAGCATTGCTTTCCTTCTTTTCTCTATTTTACTAAATCGTTTTTATTAAAAGCGCTTAAAAGGAAAAGCTTTTAAAGGTTCTTATGAAAATTATTTTAAACCTACATTAAAAAAAATAATAAAATGAAAAATATTTTTTAAAAATAATTAATTTATTGAAAAAAAATATTTCAACTGAATCAATGATATTGTTTTCAGATCAGCTTTATTGATCGTCTGGAAATCATTAATTATTTATATTTGTTGTGATCCATTTTATGCACTCGGGTTTTTTGCTCACATTTTTTTCTCATTACTTTTTCGTTTTTAATTCCTCATTTTATTTACCTAAAATATTTAATATAAACAATAATCTTTTCCTGGAAAATATTTGGAAATTTTAATGGTTTCTCTCAATATTATAAGACTTCCATAATGAAGAAATATTTTTTTGAAAAAATGTATTTAATATATATATAAATTATAAATCTAATTCGAAGAAAATGTTATTTAACAAATGGCTGTCTAACAATTAAAATCGGTTTTCCGAAAACCTAGACGTCCTGGTTAAATGTGTTCTTTGATTTGAATTAGATAAATGAAAATTGTTTTTATTTATTCTTTTTTATTTAAAGTTTTTTGATTCAAAAAAATATTTATAAAAGATAAACAGACCAGTAATTTTCACTATTTATTTATTTATTTAAATTATAAAACATATTGGATGACATAGGATTATTCTGTGTCTCTTTCGAATATTTTCCCGTTGATAATTATTTCATTGAAATATTATTTTATTTAAAAAAGGAAGGCATATTATTGAATTCTTACATAATATCAGGTAATGAAGTTCGTGTAAGTTTTACGTGAAATGTATGAATATATTGGAAATCAAATAAAGAATAATGAATGAACCTAAATTAAAATTTATTTATTAAAATAATCATCAAAATCAATAACATTTTCCAACGAGCAGCAAATTTATAAAACTCATTTTTATAAAATTTAGAGTTTTTCGAAACGAAAAATTTACTATTCTTTACCGTCGTTGAGAAACTGGTGGTGAATGACACCTGCTTCATTCCACCAACACACAAAGCATGGTCTTCGAAACATGATTAGTTGTTCTTAGAGTGTGTCGACTGGGATCTTTTGGTGACAACTTATGATGACTTCGCTTGTTATTAATAATATCCTTACTCTAATTAAATGATCATTACGTTTGAAACTCTTGTTACCAAATAACATTAGCAGGAACATAAAAAGTGCGCTTTTGCAATTTACCGATAATGTAACATGATTATATGAATCAGACTATTTCAACCATAAAAAATTCAAATACAAATCGAAATCAAAAGAACCTTAGGACGTCAGGTTTTTAGATATTTATCGATTGTTAAATTTTAATTAAATTTCATGGTTACCTACATAAAAACATGCTTGACACTTATAAATCATGGGGAAATTATTTTTAATTGACATTTAATTATAATTGGTGCAAATTCAACATTTTTGAATATCTTTCTTTTGGATTTCCTGTTATAAATCCCTTGGTAGCGGTATCTCTTTAGGTACCAAAAATATTCGGCTATCGTGGACAAATCCCATTTCTTCTTATATTGCTTTTCCATTTTCTATATGTCTTGATAAAACCGTTCATCATATTCCTTGCTGCAATCACAAAGATTTCTTGGAAAATACTCTAGGTGACCGTTTACGAAATGGATTTTAAAACTCAAATTGCAACAGTGAATATGGAATTTTTTAACATCACTAATACAATTTTTTTGTAATTTAGTTTCTAAGGAATTTCTCACCACGTTCTTTAAATGATAGTCAGGTCTTTGTTTCATCTTGAGAAAATATCTCAAACAAAATTATCTCAACAAAGCTTTTATCACGAAATAGGTTATGATTATTGATTGAGTATTATTTTTTATATTTTTGAGATAAAGATAATTTTATTTTTCAAGGTCTTCAAAAGTGAAATTAATATATAAATCCATACATCCATACATAATATGTTGAGAAAGAAGACCAAATATCCTCATATAAAATACAAAGATTGATTGTCCTTGTTGGAGGATTCAACAAAATTTCCCAACCAAGATCCTTCAACTTTTGCTATGTCATGAAAGATAGATGTGGTCTGGCGTTGTCATGGTGAAACACAACGCCTTTCCTATTGATTAATTCGGGACGCTTTTTTGCAATTTTCTGATGTACTGTTTTCAACTGTTCATAGTAGATAACTGAGTTTATTTTTTGTCCTGGTTGGAGTATTTCATAATGGACTATTCCCTTGTAATCCCATCAGACACAGAGCATTAACTTCCTTGAAGTCATTTTTGGTTTCGCCACAGTTTGTGAGGTCATACCACATTTTATCCAAGATTTTTTTCGTATATTATTATTGTACTTGATCCATTTTTTGTCACATGTAATAAGACGTTTCAAAAATGGATCGATCATGTTTTAATTCAACAATGTTTGGTATATTGAAATTCGGTGTTTCAAATTCTTTTCATTCACATTATGCGGTATCCATACATCCAGTTTCTTTGTATATCCACATTTCTCCAAATGAATTAAAACTGTTTGGTGATGAATCCCAAATTCCTGAGCTATTTTGTAGCTGCTTATATTTCTGTCTTCTTCAACCTTCCTAATTATTTTATCGACTTTTTCACAGATTGCTCGGCCAGAACGAGGTGTGTCTTTGACATCAGAATATAGGTTCTCAAAATGTGTTTACAATGATAATAAGAATTTAATAAAAGTAAAAGAAATATAAAATTAACCTTAAATTATATTTATCTTTGAATATTTTTATTGCAAACATTAAAACAAATTATTTAATTGACGATAAAAATGGATAAAATTTTATAAATTAATAGTAATAGTAATAGTAATAGTAATAATATTTGTATTAATAATAATAACAGTAACAAATAAAATTTTAGACCTAATACTAAAAAAATATAATTTTAATTATTATTTTTATAAACTTATTTATTTTAATTTATCTGAATTGATTGATTTTCATTACAGATTAATTTTAAGTGTAAGCCGACGTTTCGGGAATCGATGTGTGCCAAGCAAGCGGAAGTAAAATAATATTTTATTTTCTGTTTTATTTTTATTTTTTATAATAATATTCAATATGAATAAATAATGTTCAATAAATAAAACCTAGCATCAATTTCGACATCATTGGGTTCACAGAAGAAGACAAGAAGGTCGATGTAAACAATGTGGAAAGGTTAGAATAATGAACTTTTTTATATTAACCTATCATAATAAGAACACAACTTAATAATGAATTTTGAATAACATTTAAAATAATTTAAAATTTCCCAGGTCTGATTAGCCTCCTCATAATTTTATTTGAAGATGTTAATATTTTGTTCAAGTTTATAGAAGATTAAGGTATTTTAAATACAGAGATTCAATTTCCTGCATAACTACCTGCTGTTTCAAAAATTACTTGCAATAGTCCCATAGGATTCTCTTTAGACTCAATTTTCTGAGTTCGTAAAAGTTTTTTACAAGTGATTTAATATGAAGAAATAAATGGAATCCCAATCAAGATTTATACTGTAAAACTGACACAAAGCATTCACATTCACAGTTCAATAAGCTGTGTGAACTAGAGTGTTGTCTTGCAATAGATAGAGGTATTGATTGTTTGGCTTTCGTCGTAATATTCCCAAAGTACTAACAGCTGTGCATTAGGATTATTCTAAATATCTTTCTCTAGTTTCCTAACTTTAGTTTTCAATTAATTCTCATTTGCACCTCCATATTGCAATAAATAGTGAAATTTTTATTAATAACTTTTAATAATAAAATTATAATGTGTTAATTTGTTAAAACCAATCTAATGTTAGACCGTGAGATATTTCTACTTCCAAAGAATTGCAAATACCTCTAGAAGAAAAGATGGAATTGAATAATTTTAATATAATTCAGTCTTCCAAAATTCTGCGTACTTTATAAAATATATTCCACTTTTGTTGAG